>VWYH01007285.1:1232-31004 GCA_013399365.1 Pampusana beccarii
GGAATCAAGCTGGAACACAAGAGGTTCCACTTAAATTTGAGAAGAAACTTCTTCTCAGTGAGGGTGACAGAGCACTGGAACAGTCTGCCTAGGGAGGTTGTGGAGTCTCCTTCTCTGGAGACATTCAAAACTCATCTGGACGCCTTCCTATGTAACCTCATCTAGGTGTTCCTGCTCCGGTGGGGGGATTGGACTAGATGATCTTTGGAGGTCCCTTCCAATCCCTAGTATACTGTGATGCTGTGATACTGTGATACTGTGAATGGATTTTCTTCCAAAGTAAACAATTTAAAATTCACACAGCTTCCTAAAATGTGTTGGTTGTGCTATATCTGCTTTCTACAAAGAAAACAGAAAGAAACATAAGTTTGAGCTCTGCTTAACATACAGATATAATTTTTATATACATTCCTGAGATATGTGCCCCTGACATTTTCTAATGCTATTTCTATCTTTATCAAGGGAGATTGCATAAAATCTTGCTGATGCATTTAAACTAGGGCCCGTTGTGTTCTGACTCCGTTTCAGCTGTATGACAGAGAAGTGATGAACTATCCACATAATAGTCCTCTTCATTCTGATCATCTTCATTATAATTCCTTGTTAAACTTTGCTGTTTTGATGAGAGCATAAAATGATTTATTTTCCCTTTGTTGTATTGTTCAAAGCTCAAAATGAAAAACATAAAAAACCCTCCAAACCCAAAACTATAGAATACTTTAAGTCTACAATTTCTTTTCTGAACATTAGATTCTTAATATTACAACAGCTTTTTTTTCCTGTTTGCTAAGGTAGCTGTTCCAGAACATTTTCCAAATAGCCCTTTAATACCTCCATTACTATCATTTTTCTTGTGTTCTTTGGGAACTTAAACTTGCACTGAGTTTTAGGGGCAAGGGAAGGAAGGACAGAAACATATGAAAAACTGGTGTTGATTTGTGATCCAAGGTGATTTTGACCTTCAGTTCCATCATCTCTCTTTCTCTTCTGATGATACAGAAGGTGATTATGGTTCCAATTTAGCCATTCTGTGATGAAACTTGCACAGACCACTTTTGGTAAAATGGCATTTTTCTGCCCAGTTGCCAAGCTGTTGAATTGCGAGCTTCAGTTTATGTCTTCTGAAATTTTTAGCAATTGTTACATTTTTATTCACTTTTACATTTTCACCTTCTTTATTTCAAATATTGACCTTTCAAGTGTACTGATACTGACTTCCTAGCCTTTCTGTTTGTTTTTAATTTATTTCGTTATCTGCTAAACTTCCTTTGCTGCATCTGTAAAATATTGTTTGCATAGATCATTATTCAGTGATTTTACTAACTTGCTCAATTAACTGGCATAATTAAAATTCCAGAAATCCTTAGGTAATTATTAAAAATAAGCTTTAATCATTTGTTTATCTAAACTTACTCTACAAGCAACTAGCATGACAGCTGCTATCACAAGCTCTACCACTAAAAGGCTACTTCTAATTCTGAGTACTTAACAAAAAGCTAGGGCACTACGAATGAAAATCCTCAAAACAGCATGTCATAGCATGTCATGTCATGTCGTTGCAAACTCAATCAGCTTTTGAAATGGATCATTAAGTATTAATTTTTGTGAGAGTGATTAATAAGGGATGCAGATAGAAACCAGCATTAGGATTTACAGAGGTTCTTTTATATATGTGATTTTAGACTAAGGAAGAAAGTTATCACTAAAGCAAAAAGTGAGACCTGTTACTCTGTACTAAACGGCTCATCATTTTTTTTTTCAATCCCCCACTGCAGGTCTTTGCATACTTTCCAAGGCATAACAGCAATATCCTTTTTAGTTACCTGGTACCTAATGCAGTGGACATAAACCAGAAACCTCAAGAATGAATATGAGTTTTCAAACTGCTGTTATAGTAAATTGTTTACTAGCTTTCTGAGTTCTTGCTTATATAACAGTGACTAATATTACTTTTGGTAGTATGACATAATGCCTCAGATTCGTACCGTCATTGAAAAATACAATGACCTGTTTCCACTTTGGAATGAAAAAACTTGAAGTATAGCTTTTTTCTTTCTCTACTGCTACATTCAGTTTGTTGTCCTTTCCACTCCAGATGTTCCTTCAATCCAGCCTTCTCCTAGAAGACATTGATAATCATCTGAGGAAGAAGAAGTCTTACACTGCTGCACTGGTTGGTAGTAGAGGAATAATATCAAACCAATGGTGTACAGAAATTATGGTTGTTTCTTTTGTGTCTTTTTGTCTGTGGTGTTGTTTTGATTTTGTTTTTTATTGTCATGCTGTTTGTTTTTTAAATGTAGAAGCCTAAATAATGAATTTAGAAACCGAATTACATGACAGGATCCCAGAAGGATTGAATACTCAGTGAAATTAGTGAAAGCTCAAGATATGTAACAGGTTTAAAATTGAACCACTACTGATAAAATAAAAAGCTGACTGAGGAAGTTGAATTAAGTTTAAGTCTTTGAAAAGCTCCTCAAATGTTGTCATTTGATTGGTTAATCAATTGATTGGTGACATTCTTGGTTACAAGGAAATGTATATGGAGGGTTATAATTAAAATATAGTGTAAGTTATTCTAAGAACTGAAAAACACATGTAAGTTCTCCAGTCTGTTATGAGTCATACATAAAGAGCAACAGTTATATGTGGAGGGACGCTGCTTCTCTGTCTGCTGCTGGTTCCCACCACTTCTTTTTCTAGGAAAAAAGTGGCACAGACAGAAGTAGAATCAAGAGCTGGAAGAGTTAACCTTATAGCACTTTCTTTTGCAGAGGATCAAACCCATGATTACTCTGCAAACATCGAAAATGCACATGTGTTATCCTGACATGTATTCTTTGATGCTGTTTATTGCATGCATATGTGGAGGAAAGCAGCAGCAGGCCTATGAAGCTGTGAAAAGGAACCGCCTAAAGACCACCTCTGTATTGAAATGTCACGAAAATCAAATAAAGTGAACTTGCTTCTGTTATAGTTCAAATGTTTTATGTTATTCATCTTGCACCACAATTTGCCCGTACTTAAAATTTCCTATAAGTTCTAGCTTAATACTTGTGCTTCTGAAACACACATTGTGTAAAATGCTAAATTCAGCCTGTTAAAAGAAAAAAGTCTCGAAGTAAAGAAAGCAAGTCTGTATCAAATAATCAGGATACAGTTTATTTCTGAGTGTTAAACCTTCTGCAATTACGTTTTAATTGCAAAAACAGGAGCAGATATTTTGTTGGCTGTAAACTAGACCAGTTGTTGAAAAAATCTGAGGCTAAATGAAATTTTTATATGAATTTTTCAGTGGGGTCTAATTTCTGACAAATTTTGGTAATCTCGTGCAAATTAGTAGGAATTAAACTGATATCCCGCTTCTGAGAATTCATGTCCAGTAGTGTAGTAAAAAAAAGTCTAACCTCCCCACCCAGTCTTTGATAACTATGCTAAGTGACCCATTTGTTTGATGCATGCTTTGAAAGTCTATGTCCTTCTTTAGCACAAGGGCACAAAGGATGACAAGGTTGGTGACACACAGCAGCAAGTGTTCGAAAACCATTTAATGAGGTAGTCCACATAAAAACGAGATGTTTCTTTTGAAACAGGCAATATATAAAGTTTAGAAGATACGTGCCAAATTGATCTTCTCATAATGCATTTCCTCAGGTTAATTCATTAAAAATGCTAAATTATCTGTCTTATGAAACAGAAAGATATCCTTAACAGCAAAAACCTTTTTCAGATGCCTTCGTGAAAAAGATGGACATCTTGCTGAAGGCTAGTCTCAAAATTGAGTAAGTAGTTAATTTTTTCCCACATGTAATTTTCCAGCTTTCTTATGGGAAGAATATGGAATTGGGAAATGTCTGCCTTATGCATCTGGCCTTTTCAACATATAGCAGCTTGGGCCATATATAAGTTTGTCCTTTAGGTAATCAAATTACGAGTGATGAGGGAGGAATAGGTGATAGGTCAGACTCTGGGTCTTTGAAAACCTCATCTGAAGACAGTTGGCTGTTAAGGTTCTTGGGAATATAAGAGAGAAAAATTTTTAAATACAAGCCCTCAATAACCATGTTCTTTTATCAAAGGGATAAATGAGTTCTGATTTTATCCATAAATTGTGTCGTCCCTCAGATTATAGCTTTAGGATCTCATTTTGCACAAATTGGTGTAGATCCTAGATGTGTCTGTAAACAACTGTATGCTTTTCTGGAAAAATACATATGTTCACTGTCATTGGCACAGAACCTACAATTAATTCAACTTGATGAGTTTACAGTTATAAGAGAGAATAATTAGCTAATTAGCAGTTGTTTTGAGAACCTACAATAATGAGTATATGATATAAATGACCACATATAGTGAAAAAATAAAACTATATGAATGATTAAATTATTCTATAACTAATAATATTGATTACAATGCTGTTAAGAAGGGACTGTGAATTATTATGGGCAGACATACATGTGAGTTTTTGTTACAGAAAAACGAATTTCTTGATTTTACTGAAGTAGGTTTCATATTTTTTTAAACTATTATGTTTTCAATAGAAAAAGTAAAATAACTTCTAAAGTTAAATACTTGAAGGTTTATTAGAAGACAAATCCATTTGGAAAGGTACCTTACAATGAAAAACGCATATCAACTAACACACATTATACGATTGATGAAGACTGCAAACAGAACAACTTTACTTGAAAGTCATTTATTTGTAGAAAAAAAGAAGAAAGTTTTACATGTTGTATTTGTGATTTTTTCTCTTTTAATCAAAATTCTTCAATTAATTCATAACTTTCCACTTTAAAGTGTACAATCTTAGAATTTATGCTGAGAAATGTCTCTTACCCCTACGATTTGCTGTATCTCTGGATAGATGAGTATCTCTCCTTTCTAAAACAGCAGGTTGTTTCACATTTCTTGCTGTGAATATTATAGCTGAAATACTAAACATAACATGCTAATAAGTTATTGAGATCCTATGAGATTACGAGTGAGACAACAGCAGATGGAAGATAAACATGTGCCATTGGCTACAGCTGAAAGTGTCAAAAATAAGCTGTGAAGCTGAAAGTCTAGTTACACTGAACAAAGATGCATCATCTCAGAGGAAAATAACAGCTGAATGAGAAATCATATTTAAAAGATGTTTTCTGTAAAGACAAAATCATCTTTGTGTAGAAGGTGTACTTAAGTGGGATGCTGACCTTGCATTGGCTTTCTGCATAGTTGTGAAAGCCTTAATCAGATACTCTTGATTTAATGTCGTGGTTTTAAACTTTTTTCCATTCAACCCTTCTATACTCCAGCTGATTCTGGCTGAGCACCTTTTAAGACCACATGAAGAGTCATAAGTAACAACTGTCACATATGATTTATTTTTTCTTTACCTGATCTCCAGAATGAGAGTTGCCTATGACTATGTATGTTAGTACACAACTTCTGGATGCTTCCACTGTATTTTCTTCAATTCTACTGTGTCATATTTTCAGGTATGGTTGAGGGTAAATAGCCCTATGAGTTTAATACTTTTCATTCATGTCATCTGGGGAGTCTGCACATAAATGCAAAGTAGGACACAAAAGAGCTAATTTTCCAGTAACTGAGTAACTGGTACTATTCACCTATCATTCACTCTTCAGTTGGGAAGAACAGGACTTGGATTCACAGGGTCTTGGCCAGGAATTATTATTCAGATGTCCAGTACATCTTGAGGAGAAAGTTTGCTGAATTACAGCCAAGCGGGAAAATGTCTATGTGGTGGTGCAGAAGGATAAGATCCATGAAGTCTGAGAAATTCAGAAAGGAATGCAAGCTTTTCAGTAAAAAATAGATGTAGACATCTGTCCTTTACTCTATAATTAAACACATGAGAGCTATTTACAAATTGTTAAGTCAGCAGAGAAGTAAGGTAAGGAAAAAGACAAGATATATGTCCAGGAGAAAGCGATTGTCATTATTCCATTTCTAAACTCTGAGAGAGTGTGAATGATAGTATTGTATGGTATTATAATCACAATGTGTGTATTTCCAGCAACAATATCTAGAAGAGGGCCAAGCTCTGTTCTTTTTAAAAGTAAGCAATCTGTATACCAGAGAGCTTTGCCCCAAAAAATGCATCCTTGCCATATGAACATAACAAGTATTCTACTATGACAAGTGGAGGTCACATACAAGAAAACAGACATTTTACCAGGTGAGATTTTAGCATGGCTGCAAAAAAGTGATTTAAATTAGGTTGCAATAAAAAGGACTAGTGGATAGAGAGGGAGGTTGTACATTATGGATGATATGTTTAGTGCTTAATGAATCAATATAAATTAATTTGAGCTTGCTATTTCATAAAAGCAGTGGTTAAATTTGTACAAAAATGATATCTTTCAGTAACATAAGGCAACTGTGGTATGCAAAGCTACTTGGATTTACTATAAAAATATTTATCTGTGCTTCAACATGCTGAGTAATCCTGTGCTTGTTTTTAAGAATCTGAAATGCATGAGGAAAATGTTAAATCAGTAAACAACCATGCAAAACAACTCAAGTTATTGGCATTTATGGATATAAGTGAAGATTTTGAGCCTATTTTTTCCAATAAAGGGCTTTTTTTTTTTTTTTNCATGAAGTTTATTCTGGTCAGGTGGGAACTTATTTGATACATAGAGCCACTGCGACTTCTAGAGAATAGGAACATTTATCTAAGTATATATCCAAGGATTGTTTGAACAGGATAGTGACATAACACTTAAGAGAAATACCTGTTCAAGGACAACTGTAGGGGAAATCAAAGTGAAAATAAATTCAATGAACCCCCAGAAACTGAGTGTACTATTTTGGTAAAGAATTTAGGGGGAAAAACTCTTCTCAAAATTGTTTCGTTCAGGGTTGTGAAGTAAAAGTCATTTTTATATGGAACAAAATGGTATTAACTTATTCCACAAGGTTGTTCTTTGATTTTTTTGAAGCTTTAAAAATGCTTTGAGCTCCTCAGAGGAAAAAACAATATGTATGTGTAAAGGATTATTACTGGATTAGCACACAGCAGCCAGTTATGGAGAATAACTAGCATACTAGTGTGAAAACTCTAGCAGGTCTTGTTTTTCTGCTTTTATCCTTATTTTACACTTAAAAATCCCCGTTCCTCAAATGGCAGAAGATAATTTAGGAGTGACTGTTATAGCAACCACTACATATGGAAATGGTTCTGATTTCTTTTTGTCAATTTTGAGAAAGTTTTTAGAAAACAGTTTTATTTTTGTATTATACATGTTTCTGTATGCCTCTGGCATCCCAACTTGGAAGCTATTACTGACTACAGCACCAGTCCTGACTGGATTCCACCAAAACAGAAGAGAAAATGAAGAAAAAGAAAGAAAGCAAACAAAACTCTTCTTCATCAAACAGAGCTATAAGAAGGACTGTGAGCAGAGGGAAGCTGGAAAACATGAGAAATACAGGAGAGGAAAAAAAAAATCTACTCTAACACCGAGCTTTTCTGAAAAACTGAGCAGTGGGACAAAAAGAGAGCAGCTGACCAAAGAAACCCAACTCCCTCACAACACCAACAAGTCAGATGTAATTTATACAAGAAGGGTGATAAAGAAAGCATGAAAAAACATCAAATGACAACCAAACTATGTGGTGGCTAAAGAAGCTCTTCAATAGGAAGAATAGAAGATTCACAGATGAAGGTGGTATAAGAGAAAGTATTTAAAGTTTGGTGGCTTTTTTTGAATGTAGCAGGGTAGGAAATCTTAATAAACTTTAAATAACATGGGGGATTGTTGATATTAATGATGAAAGCCAATTAAGTCTGAGGATGTACACAGTAGAAAGGGAAGCAGACACATTGACAATACGAACCCTAACTGTGAATCACAGGAACGTTTACAAACCAAGGAAAAAATGTTTGGTGTTTATCTGCATAGGAACGTTGAACACAACATCAACACGGTCTCTGAATGCACACATTTCAAGGCAATGAAAAAAGATCAAAAAGAAACACTGAACTGCTAAGCTGAGCATATGACAGAAACCATTGTAGGCAGATAACAAAGCATAGTTCAACATTTGTCAGGTAAGCTGAATTACCTGTCAGATATTTTTGGCTAGTCTGAGTTTAAAGCAGTGAAACTCATTGGAAAGCTTACAGGCTCTTGTCAGGAGAAATGAGGTCTTGCTACAAAGACAGAAGATGGCCTCCTGAAGTCAAGGACACAATTCCCACTTATATTCTCCACACAAAACAATGTTGAACAGCAACCAGGTCACAATGCTAAAATAGGAAGAGATGTGTCAGTGTTATTAGAAAACTTATCGCTTCCCTTCCTTAGCTTTTACTACTAGAATAAAGACTTCTCATTTAATCACTATAGCAACCGTGATGCCTCCATGTAGTTCTTGGTCTCACCTGCACACTAAGGTATCAAGGCAGTGATGTGTGCTCTGCTTTTTCAGGACTGCTCAGGATCTGGCCAAGTTTGTCTGTTAAGTGGCACTGTTTCTTTCCCTTTTGCATTCAGTATTGTACTCCCAAAAGACCCTTTGGCACAGTCTTCCTGTTGATTTCTGTTTTACAATCTAGGAAAAAATGCTGAAGAAAATTTCTTCTCTGTTTTAGCAAGCTGTTTGTTTGAGTCTTCTGTTGAATAATGTTGCAATCTCAGGAAAAAGTACAACAGCTCAGTCACAGGTAACATCCAATTGTCACTTCCTGGATAGCTAAAATGTGAGCTTCACAATCTCATTGAGCACCAGAGAAGAATATAAATTTCTTTTGGTATGAATTTCAGCAGGAAGAAAAAGGTTCATCCTGCATATTCAAGGTTGCTTACCAGCCGGCCAACCTCACTGCTTCTTCAGCATAATTTTGCATAGAATTAGAGGGGTAACACACAACTATCCAACCACACAATAATTGAAGCATTCTTTTAAACGTATTGAAAAGCTAAATTAAAAGCATATCTACGTGAGGATCATGACGTGCAGGTGAAATTAAAGCAAACACCTTCCATATCTTTGAGTGTTGCGAAAATGAGACACACAATCCTATCACAAGTGTGCTGAATATAGATTGCTGAAAAAAGCAAAGGAGAGGGGGACATCTATATCGTCTATTTGAAAACGGATAAAAATCAACCTTGTCAATCTATCATGAAAGTTTATTAACTTAACAATCAAATCTATTTGCCAGTCCTCCACTCTAATGGAATATCTGATGCTGTCCTAGCCACCCATCAAGACAATTCTTTCTCTGGGGCAGAGCATGAATAAAACTTTTGATACTAATGTAGGCAGTAATCCACAAGGGTGAAGATTTTCAGTGGTGGTAGTTAAAATAAGATTACTACATCCAACTGAAGAAGCATCATGATTTTTTGTTTCTGTGTTTTTAGTCTTTGAGTCCTAAACACTTTCCAATTGATTCAATAGAATCTCTAGAGAATTAATCACTCTTGGAAAATCTACATTAGCTAACTACTCTGTAAAGCTTTCACTTATGATAGTTATTGACTGCTGTGTAGAAGAAACACTAGATGTGTTGACAATAGTCTATTGGATTGTCACTCAGGGTCAGTATATACATTTTAGCAGCAAGCCCTGTGCTTTCTGCTTAGGCTTCTGTCCAAAAATGTGAGCACAGTAAAGGGAACAATAGTTTCTACACCTTAATTTTCTGTGCTGTTTTCTGCTTCCAAGTAAAGGGCAGTAAAAATACCCATAGCATTTCAATATTACTTTAGTAAGTTATGCAATACCCCTATAACTCAACATTTTATCTGTTATCTATAAAACTCACTAATAGTGAAAATCCAAGAACGTTCTCTCAGTCATTTCATTCACTTCCTAGCATGCTCACGATTAGATTTTATTGCATACTAGACTCTACCTCTATTAGAACCAGTGTGTCTTAATTTCTTTGTAACCTTTGTGAGTCCACCATTAACTTTTATTACACATCAAAGTCTATTTTTAACTATATATATTGTTGCCACAAGGCAATTCTTCTCTTGAGTTGTCTTTAAAATATTGCTTCAGTTGTTTTGACTTAGATTTTCTCACTACTTTTTCCTTCATTACACTTCAGTAATATTGCCTGGGACCAGCAGACTTCGACAGCTAAGCATTTTTGTTCGTTAGGATGGTTTTCAATACTACTTCAAATTCCTTTTGTGTTTCCAGTGCTTCACTGTGATCTTAATTCTAGCTTTTCCTGCCGTGTATGTCTTTGATTTTAACACTGTTGTATTATTATATGATCTGAGAAGCGTGAAGCATATAGCAGTCTGAATGTACTGCTGTGTGACGTGAGGTATGTTATACTACTTCTGCCTTGATTTTAGGGATTTGTCTGATTCATCTAGCCTAGTATTTTACCTAAGATTCTCTCCTATCATTTGGATAGTGATAAAGTGCTAGTGACTGCTTTGAGGACAGAGGTATTGCTGTAAATTCAGAATAGACTGGGAATCAAACAGGTCTCTGTAGGAGTACAGTTTTAAACATGTACAGTCTAAAGAATGGATCTAATTGCCTGGAATACTAGAGACTATGGAAATCTATATAACCTGTAAGTAAACTGGAAAATTTATATGCCAGAAGCTAAGTAAATGATTTGTAGAATGAAAGTCTTATGAAGTTGTTTATGTATTTTCCTAAACATTTTACACTTCAGGCATCAGAACTCAGTAGTTTCCCCTTAATTGCAATAACTATAATAAAATCTCTTACACCTACCCTTTTAAGTATTTTACCTGCCTTGAAATCTGTGCTGATAAATACATTTATTTACTTCAGAGAACAGCTAAAAAGTATAGTCCTATACTGTGATTCCTGTTTTCTTTCTTTATATTACTCTATGAATTGCATAATATATGAGTTGAATAGATAACATATTTTTTGCAAGTATTTCCATTAAAATAATTAATATATTTTACTGAGTACAAACATATGACTTCTTAATTTATGTAAATAACCTGACTAAGAATCGAAAGATATTTTGCATGCCTGTAAGAGGCGGTTTCTCAATCTGTGGGGCTACTTGAGGTTTACAATGATGTAGCACATGCACAATGACAATCAACACCACGACATGCTCAACAAATGATGTAATTGTTTATTAATTTAACCCAATAGCTTTAAAGTTTTGATGACAACAGCATATACCAAATATTATTTCCTATTTCCTTTACCCTTAAGTAAACAAAATAAATCATCTAAACACCCTATGAAGACATAAAATTAATAGTGTGCAAATATAGCTTAAATGATAATAAAAGCAAACCAGTTGCTGTGGATAGGGGTATAATAATAAGCTGAGTGGTTGTTGTTAGTCTCTTTAGTGTTTAAAAAAGAATTCCAAAATTTTAACCAGCAGTTATAGATCAGTTTTTCTCACAATGAGCATGTTAACAAGGTGGATGAGAATGGATCAGCTCTATCAGCAGAGAAAAGGAAAGGTGCAAAGAGGGCAGGTGTTG
Organism: Pampusana beccarii; assembly: GCA_013399365.1. NCBI lineage: Eukaryota > Metazoa > Chordata > Aves > Columbiformes > Columbidae > Pampusana > Pampusana beccarii. The sequence goes on from VWYH01007285.1 coordinate 12,701, forward strand.
CCAGTTCACTGCCTAAATACCTCATTTTAAAAAGAGTATTTCTGTCCTTTGAAGCCTGTGGTTTTATCTTTACATGGCTATGTAGCTCTGAGATTCATTTACATGATTGGTTTGAACACAAGTAAGATTGAAAACGAAAGCTGTCAACCTGAGATATTCTGCAATGATTATGAGTGCCAGTGGAGCTATGGAGCCATGTCTCCAGCAATGAGGCTTTGAGATGGCAGAAGAAGGATGTAACAGCTAAGGGCACTAGGACCCAGTATAACATACTGAGGAATAACACAGGGCCATATGCTTTTTGGATGTTCCTAATGTCTCTCAGATGTTATAATTTATTTAATTTTTAGTGGAGTTAGAGAGTAGGATTTGCCTCGTAATCCAGAAAATGTTGTTTTTTATAATAATGGAAAAGTCTTTGAGACACAAGGTATGCTGAGGCCTGACAGGATCTTCGCAGGAAGTTCACAGAGCTCTCATCCACATATGCAGGCAGAAGACATGAAAGGTGAGAGCTCAGCTAAAGCTGAAACTGGACAATTCTGCATCAGACAACATGAAATAGTTTTTTAGTTATGTTAATAGCAAAAGGAGGTCCAAGGAAAACACTGGACTGATATTTGATGAAGATGGTCACCTGGCAAATAGGGATGCAGAAAAAAGTGAAGGCATTTAATGTTCTTTTTGCCTTAGTCTTTAATAATGCTAATAGACCTTGGACTGCCTGCTCCTCTGAGTCAGAGGACACAACTGCTGGAGCAGTGATTTTCCTTTCGTGGACTCTGAAATTGTAAGTGACCAGTTGTATCAGTTGAATGGTCATAAACCCTCTGGCAGTATTCATCCCACAGTACTAAAGGAGATAGAGGATGTTACAGCAGAACCCCTCTCTATCATCTACCAAAGGCCTTGGGAGTCTGGGGAGGTCCCCACTGACTGGAAGCTAGTCAGAGTCGTTACAATTTACATATGGGAAAACCCAGGAAACTACAGATCTGTTAGTCTGACCTCAGTACCTGGAAAAATTACAGAGAAGATCATACTGAGTGCTCCTGGACGGCGTTTAAAGGACAATGCAAACATCAGGCACAGTCAGCATGGGTTCACAAAGGGAAAGTCCTGCCCAACCTGATATCCTTCTACCATAACATCACCTGTCTAGTGGGTGAAGGGAAAGTGGTGCATGTGATTTTCTGGATTTTAGTAGGGCTTTTGAGACTCCCTCATAGCATCCTTCCAGACAAGCTTTTCAACTGAGATATGCAAGTGCATGTTGTGCTTTATGAAGAACTGGCTGAATGACAGGGCTCCAGGGGTCATAGTGAAAGGGGCTACATCTGGCTGGCAGCTAGTCACTAGTGGTGTTCCTCAGGACTCAATTCTATGGCCAGTTTGGTTCAATATTTTTATTAATTATCTGGAGGCAGCAGCTGAATGCACCCTCAGTAAGTTAGCTGACAATGTTAAGCTGGGAGGTGCTGTTCACTGTCTTGAGGGACAAGAGGCCTTGCAGAGGGGTCTGGAGAGGCTGGAGCACTGGGCAGTCATCAGTGGCATGGAATTTAACAAGATCAAATGCCAGATTCTGCACCAAGGACAAAGTAACACTGGGCACAAATCTAAATTGATAGAGGAGTAGCTGGAGAGCTGCCCTGCAGAAAGAGATCTGGGGGTGTTGATTGACAGCAGGCTCAATATGAGTCAGCAGTGTGTGTCCTGGCAGCCAGGAGGGCAAACTCCATCCTGGGTTGCATCAAACACAGCATAAACAGCCAGTCAAAAAAGATGATTGTCTCATTGTGTGTAGCACTGGTGCAGTCTCACCTTGAGAATTACATGCAGTTTGGCTCCCACAATTTAAAAGGATGTGAAGGTCCTTGAATGTGTCCAGAGGGCAACAAAGCTGGTGAAAGTCCTGGAAGGCATGTCCTGTGAGGAGCAGCTGAGGGCACTGGGTTATTGTAATTTTGAGAAAAGTGGATTGAGGGGTGGCCTCATTGCTCTCTACAGCTTCCCGAGGAGGGGAAGATGAGAGCCAGGTGCTGATCTCTTCTCCCTTGTATCCAGTAACAGGACATGTGGGAATGGTTCTAAGCTGCATCAGGAGTGGTTCAGACCAGATATCAGGAAATATTTCTGTACTGAGAGGGTGGTCAAAAATGCACCATGCTTCCTAAAGGGGTGGTTGATGCCCTATATCTGTCAGTGTTTAAAAGGCATTGCACAATGCCCTCAAAATTATGCTTTAACTTTTTGGTCAGTCATGAAGAGGTCAGGCAGTTAAGACAGATGATCATTGTAGGTGCCTTTCAACAGAAACCCTCTCCTCTCCTCTCCTCTCCTCTCCTCTCCTCTCCTCTCCTCTCCTCTCCTCTCCTCTCCTCTCCTCTCCTCTCCTCTCCTCTCCTCTCCTCTCCTCTCCCAAAAACAGTGCAGTTTTTCTTTGGCTACATAGAGAACTACAATCCCTACCTTTTTGCACACCACATTCTTACTGTGCTTCATTTTTCCTGTATTCTTCCACAATGTCGAATGACTGCATGTAACAGCCAGAGTTGTTCTTTATGTCACTTTTATGAAGCTGACATTCATAAAAGATGAGAACATTAAGAGAAGATTTTTTGGTGGATATTTTCTATCAACAGAAGAGAATAGGTAGGGTCTGATGGTTATAGGTGTTCTAAAGGAACTGGTCACAACCAACATATTGATGATTGTACAGGGTCTGCTCTGATTTGATCGCTTCTCCCCATGCAAATTATCAGTGGTCTGAAGAACTTTGAATACCTTGACAAATAAGAGAGGAGGTGGTTCACACTAATTTTGATTAGATCTTCAGCATACCAAAAGGACACAGCAGAAGGCAGACCTTGATACTCTGTGGTTGTAATGAGGAAACATTAACATCTCCCTTTGTGGCTGCTCAAAAGTTACAACACTGTGTGTATAGATTACACATGCTTTGGCGGACACGTTAGGCATTTTATAGTGTCTGAATGGGGTGTGGCAAGAATCTGTTTTACCTTGCTATTTTTACAGAGTGAATGTGCTGTAAAAGGGCAATATTTAGAAGACACTTGTAGCTAGGCTCCAAGAGAATGTACAGAATTTCAAAAGAAACATTGAGATTTGTATGAATGGAGTATGGATGGGAATGTCTGGTATGCAAGCCCAGGAAGAATAGACAGCAGGACTTTAAGACTGTCATGAGTTCTTGGCACTCAGATTACCAAATCTCTAGACCATTGTGATCCCAGAACTTATCTGTGCAACTCCTTAGAGTATCCAGACCAGGAGATAAAGGGTTGCAAATAAGTCCTGACGACTGACAGAGATTGGACAAGATGGAGTGACAAATCACTGTCAGCTCCTAAAAGGCACCAGAGAAGCATTTGCAAATGAGCACATGGGGCTGGTTGGTGGCATTACTGAGCAGGGTACTTTTCTTCATTTTTATTTAATTCACTTAAAGAGACGTTCCTCATAAATTTTATTCCTCTAGCTCTATCCATTACGTGCTGAAAAATAACCGTGTGCCAGGAAAGTCTGTTTTCTTTTTATTTTCAACATAGCACTTTTCTACTCTGCAGGATCTGAAGCCACTTATTTAGTTAGAAAGAACTCACAGAACATGAACAAAGGAATGCTTTTCTCCTAGCTGAACATGGACCTCATTATTTTTTTAAAACAGTAGTATGTAGGTTTGTACTTTGAATGCCTGATGTTTGAGTGGGTTCGAAATTAACAAGACAAGTTAACCCAACCCCTAAAAAATTAGACAGATAATGATTCTGCCAGTTGATTTCCAAGGAATATTAAAGTGAAGAATCAGTTGGACAGGATGCTGACGTTGACACTTAAGAGATTTTGATTCGTGTGGTGTTTTTTTTTTCTTCATATACTTCTTCTATAGTGTACTCTTATTAGCCCGATATAACACTTAGCTCTGAGTGCTTCATGAGTTATGTCTACAGCTGATTCGCCCTTTCTTAGCCTTCCTTAATACTTTATTCACCTCCATCCCACCTGATTTTTTTAAGCTACTCTTAACTGAACAAACTGTGGAGACAGAAGGCCATGGCATTGTCTGGTTGATACAGCCTTATTAGAACCATTCTCTTTTTCTAAGCAAATACATTTTTTTATATTTGCTTTGAAATACTGTGTTTAATTTACACAGTAAATGCATGTAAATGTGTATTACATATATCCATACAGGCACCTCTTCCTCTGTGCAGTATCTGTTTTTTCTGCAGGTTTTGTGTGAATACAGTCTTTTATTTAATTGTTATACAATGGATGATGTGAAAGAAGTATGAAGGAATGGAAAAAAGGATTAGTCATCAAAAAGGTAATTAGTAATTATATATGTGTAGAATTACTAGCTATTTTTTATATTTCTTTTTGTTGGTAGAATATCAGTTTTGTAAAAATAGCAACCACAAAATTGCAGCAGGCACTGTGTGAAGAAAGAAGTTCTTAGCATACAAATCCATAATGTAAAGGATACAGACATTGAGAACAGATGGTCTGCCAACTAAAGAGTACTAAAGCAAATGGAGAAAACAACATTAAAACAAAATTTTATTTTGCAGCCTCAGAGGGAAACTTAACAGCTTATTCAGAACTTAAAATAAACCTATTCCTGTAGGTCTATTCTCTTCTCTGGTGTCAAATAATCTCTTCTTTAACATTTTTTCCTTTCTAAGTCAGCAAAAAGGATTTGCCAAACCAGTTTGTCTCAAGGTTAACACAAAATAAATCAAGGCCAAGCTCTCTTTCCTGAAGGCTGAAGTAAAAATAACTTGACACAGCTGTATCCAGACAGTTTTCTTTCCCCAAGAAGCTTTCACTGTTTTGTTTGTTTGTTTGTTTTTGTTTGTTTGTTTGTTGTTGTTGTTGTTTTTGTAGACTCTCAGACACTCAGAAGTCAGTATTCTCCAGAGTCTTGTTTCCAAATAATAATTCCAATTTACTAGCATAGAGGTGTGTCTCTGCTTCCTAACCAAGTATCCTTACTGAGAAGTCTGGCATTACATGGATAACTGCCTTCCTAAGATGCTTTTTTGTTTCAAAATCAGGAAATTTCAAGACTACATTAAAAATGTTCTTATCAATCCTAAAATAGAATCAGTTCAGATTGAATCAAACATTAATATGATTGCTGTACTATCAAAGCTATGACAGCCTGTCCTCCTGTATTTTTCAGGAAGAGTATCTTTATTTTTCCTTTGATGCCCAAACTTTTTTCAAAATGCCGATGAATCTGTGCAAAATGGATTTTCATGGATAGAATTAAACAGTGTTTGAAAAAAGTTAAACAAAATTTTGATTAAGAAGCATATGTTGATGGCAGGTTACATTTCCCAATACTTGCCCAAATGAACAGTAGACAAAGATCTAACTACTTGATCAGGCTCATTTCCAAATATAGATAAATCATTAACCCAAACATGTAAATTATGATCTGCTCCTATAGCTAATAATTCTAGAAGACATTTAGTCTATTTAATGCACTGCCTGTTGGGAAAACAAAAACTTGAACTCTCCGACATAGGTATGGACCTAAGCCAAAATCCTAGATCTGGTCTTCTCAGATGTCTGAAACTTGCACATAGATTTTGCAGCTCAACATTGTCTTCAAAAAAGACTTTAACCACAGATGGTACAGAACGCTATGATGATTTAGGATGCTGCCATCTTCCTGTAGCAGGAAAATGAAAAATATGAGTATTCCCTAATTTTTTACAGACAAAATAAGGTGGTTTCGTTCAACTGTCTGGTGAAGACAGCTGAACCAAACTGAAATTACCTGGGTTCACTTGAGCAGAGGACATCTATCTATATCTTTACCTATTTTTACTCTGTTTTTTTTCCTTTCCCGTTTCTTGGCAAATAAAATTTAATTTCGATTGCTGCCTAAAATGCAGGTAATTTTAAGAGCAAACACAATCTATTCTCTTAAGTAATACTGGTTAAACAGCCTTCATTGCTAATTTGTGCTAAACATTTTCTGTATTGTCTGAAGCAGTTGCGAATAACAGTTAATTAGAAAACACGTAAATGACTGTCATCATCATAATATCTCCTTTAGTACCAGGAAAACCAATCCCTTTTTAATTGTTTTTTGTTTTGTTTTGTTTTGTTTTGTGTTGTTTTGTTTTGTTTTGTTTTGTTTTCGGACTGTTTTCTCATATAGTTATGGGTGAAAAACAAATGAAAATCTAAAATCTCTAAAGAGGTAATTTAAAATTTTCTTTTCCCAAATCATTTGTTCTGATTCTCTAGCTCTAGAGGTAATCCTTAGGCCTGTTAACATTGTCTAGATAAAGAATTATAGCCACATGTCTCTCAGCTCTTTTCAAGAAATGTGCTTCATCTTCGAGCTGCTATGGCTTTCTTGGCTTCAATGAAAAGAGACAGCTCCGACTTCTGTTTGGCAGTGGATGAAGGTATTCCTGGCATTTTGCTTAGAGACAATCTACACTCTGTCACAAAAATGAAACTAAGATTTATAAGATAATGCTGAACTGACCTAAACATTGTATCTTCATTAATGGAAAGTAACACAGACAAACCAGTATAGCTGCATCCTTCTGATGGAAAAGCAGGAACAACAAAAATTGAAAAAGTGAACAAATGAACAGATGAACAAAAGACCAAATGGCAGGCAAACATTCTGTCTTTTCTTTAGTATAACTGGGGTGTGGAATAAAGAATAAACTTTTTTTTTTTTTTNTTTTTTTTTTTTTTTAACCCAAATTCCTGAGGATACATCAGAGGAATTTCTACCACCTCGATGTAAGCTTAAAATTCCTACATTTATCCATATGGTATTTTCATGGTTCCATTTTAAATCCTTGTTGGTCAGAGTTGGAGTAAAAAAAGCACAATAAACGGATTTTAAAGTAGGTTTTAAGCAGATCACTGAATTATCTGCTGGTGTGTATTTCTCTGCTGACAGTATTTTTGTAATTTCAGATTTATTTTAAATCCTCTTAGGATGCTAAATTAAATAAAGAACGTTTTCCAAATTTCCTGCTCGAAACTATTAATAGAAATTGCACAGTTAGCCAGTATAGCTAGAGGATTGTCTTATAATGCTAGAATATTAGTTTCAAATACACTTTATTCTCTGTGTAAAGTGTTCTCTGAAATAGATCCAACTGCACTGTTTGTATACTCATGAGTGTTGCCCTGCTGAGATTCACTTTTAAGCTATTGCTGCAGAAAGCTACCAGACATACACAAAACTCCAATTGTTAGCCCTGTGTAGGATTCATAGTAGGCTTTCAGCTTCAGATTAATTTATTTAATGACCATCTCTCCTCCTAGCCCCTTCAGTTAAGCAAAAGATACTCCATTCATAGAAATATCTAATAGAATTATTACAGAAGAATTTTTGGATTTTTCAATTTGGGAAACACTATATACTGTAAGAAGGTTATTTTAAGAGTGTGAGTAACTATCTTAAAGACTCAGCATTTGAGTCCCAGTCTAGCAGTTTATAATACCTGCAGCATAATGGTCAGCCTGGACAAGCTTTATAGATGCTGGGCACTGAAGCACAGTGGAGTGCAAGCCTTTTATGCATGGTGAGTCCCTCTGCAGCTTTTATATCAAGTGACAAAAGAAAACAGGTACATGGATAGCCTTTGTCCATACTCCTGCGGTCTGTAGTTTTATAGTTGATAAAGCAGAATTTCTCCATGTTATCAATTATAGGATTACAGCTTTACTGAGCCTGGTATTCACGGAATTACTATCCTCACCTCAGAAAGACAGATTTCAGTTTGGTACAGTGCATTTCCAAATTCTAGAGCCTTTTTTTTTTTCCCTAATCTCATTAGGTCTTTCAAATTTGGGAGTTGGAAAGATCTGTGTAAATTGCATCTTTGATCAATGCATTATCTTCATCTCTACTCTGTCATAGCTGCTAATTTAGTTACTTACAATGCGACCATCATTACAATATCTATTGCCTTGTAAATTCTGAAAGACAAAACATTTGCATTTATCGCAACATGTATGTGCATACGTCTATCTGAGAGAATCATAAAATTTGGTTGACAAAGACCCCTGGAGATCATCTGGTCATCCTAACTGCTCAGAGACTGGCCATTAATAAATTAGTTCAACCAGGTTGTTTAGGGACCATGCATACACAATTCTTCACACATAAAGGGCTGTATGTTGCAAGGGTTAGGTGCATTCCAAATATCCATGCAATCCGTGCAACCTATCATTTAATGCATACAATCCCCTACAAAACATTGAGTGAGGCAAATACTCTTCAGCATAATACAGTACTGCAAGCTCTTTCCACAGAGTATAGGAATCAGAAAAGACTAACAATGTTTGACCAGTAAGTTGCACTTTCCTGTCCTCCTTACAAAAGAAGAGAAACTGCAGCCAGGTAGAGAGGCCCATTCCATCATCACTGAATAAATCTCCACCTGCTGTCCAATAAAAAAAAAGTGGCAAATAATAAGCAGTAGTATAATAGTTTCTAGTGGGGACAGTCCACCTGAAAGGTTTTTCTTATTCAGTCTTTCCTTGAGGTAAATAGTTCTCCATAGCTCTGTTCCAGAAGTGGGTCCTGCACAACTTGTACCTATTGGCTTTCTTGGCCAGGTACAGTTATTTTGCCACCCTTTTCCTTGCAGATCTGAAGCATCTCTAATACTGGTTGTTGTTTTTCTGCACTGGATTATTTAAGGACATTTTGTTCTTATTGCAGGCCACTTTGAGCTTAACCAGCTCAAGGTTGCACATTACTCCATTTAGTGCCTGTTGGTCAGGGTGTTTAGTACAGACTTTTTTTTTTTAGCTTTCATCCTCTATTAGCTAGGGGAATGTTTATTCCAGAGGTTCAGAGTTTAGTGAGGGAATATTTGATGGAAGTATGTCACACAACAGAATAAAATTACGAATGAAAGAACAAATATGCAGTCTTAGATTGGGTAGCTGAAGAAGTATAAGAGGTCTGCAATAAAAACTAGTTTATTTACCTTATTGTAGTATGCATCGATTCTGGAGTTAGCTATGCTGGAAGACTGGATGCTGAGCAAAATGCTAGAGCTGAGCCAGTTCATCCCAGTTGAAAACTTCTACCTATATCATCATAATTTAAAAAGATGTCTAAATTAAATTTTGGTGGTTGAATGGGCAGTGAAGAAGAAAGTATGCAAAATGACTCCATACTACATAGAGACAATATTTGTTACTGAAGCTGCTTTTATGCATACTAGTTTGGTTCAGTCTCCACTTTTGTGAAATTGTGTTTGTGTGAGGGAGGGAGGGAGGGAGGGAGAAGGAGTGTGGTAGAGAACAAATCAGTGTGGAATTGGAAAGGTAACAGATTTTCATTTTGATTTTCTAAACCAATCGTAGCTGCTTCATCAGCATTTTTTTTTTTTCATTTCCTCCTCCAGTGGTTACCAATTACCAAAAAGCTTGATCAATTTTTCAGTTTATGTAAAAGGAGCATGTGTAATATGTCTCAAATGTTTTCCTGCTTAATATAGCCTCATGATCACACTTCACTATTTAATGCAGAAGTAGTGGCTTTTATATAATTGTCAGAACTTGCTCAAAATTAGCTGTGTTATGGTATCTTTTCTAATTGGTTGTCCAGGAATTCTTTCATAAGTAACAGTTTCTGAAAACTATCAGCACTCAACTGACAAGAAGTGCTCATTACTTTGTTTTACCACAAACTGACTATGTGGTAGTAACATCTATGCTTCTGTAGAATGAGTATCATAGGATTCTGCTCCTCTTTCTCTAGACTGAGCACTTGACAAGGATTGGCATACTTATATTTCTGTTTGCAGATAAAGCCTAGAATATAATAACAAGACTCTGATCCTGACATAATTCTGTTACCCAGGCATAACAAACTTGCTACAGTATTGATCAGCTAAGAAGGGCAGTAAAGCTTTTTGTATTATTTTAAAGCATCAGGCTTAGCTGATATATATTGACTTGTCTCACTCAGGAATATGATTTTTTTTTGTAGAAGTCACAAAACACGGCCTTCTAATAATGGCAGTAGAATCATCGAATCATTTAGATCCGAAAAGACCTTTAAGAACACTTAATCCAATCGTAAGCCCAACTCTGCCAGGTCCACCCCTAAACCATGTCCCTAAGCACCATGTCTACACGCCCTTTCAATTCTTCCAGTGATGGTGACTCAACCTCTTCCTTGGGCAGCCAGATCTACTGCTCAATAACCCTTTCAGTGAAGAAATTTTTCCTAAAATCCAATAGAAACCTCCCCTGGCACAACTTGAGGCTGTTGACTCTTGTCCTATCTCTTGTTACTTGAGAGAAGAGACTGACACCATCCATCCTACAACCTCCTTTCAGGTAGTTGTAGGGAGCTATATAGTCTCCCCTCAGTCTCCTTTTCTCCAAGGCTAAACAGCCCCAGTTCCCTCAGCCACTCCTCATAAGTTTTGTTCTCTAGAACAGCTGTCTGTTGATCGACACCCCCAGGTCCTTTTCTGTTAGGCAGCTTTCCAGCTAAGAACCATAAATTTTATGTGTTTTTCCTTTGCTTATTTTAGCTTAGAGAAATATCACCAAGTATCTGGTGAGTTCTTGTCATCACTGGGAAAGAAAGACCTATTTCTAGAAATAGAAATGAGATTACAAGAGCATTAAGTGTTGGCAACTGAATTTAGGGTCAGGTTTAAACACCTGGAGGTGTTGTAGGAAAGTAGTATGCAAATAGTATCTAGAGAGTTCATCAGTACGGTATTTGCATCTCTACACACTGACAAACTGCCAGGGCCCTGGGGGCACTGACAGACCTCCTCCTCCCTGCTCAACCCACGGGGTATCTACCACCACCCGTAGCCCAGGACATGATTTGAGTGCCCCCTTCCTGATCTCCCCCTGTTTACAGCTGCCCTGCTCCTGGCCTCCTGGCTGGGGTGGTGGGACTGGCCAGGCTGCCAGGCACTGCTCTNGAGCTGTTCTCAGAGAAAGAGACAGTAAGGTAAAACACGATTAAGATAATCTCTGCTTAGCTGCTGTTTGCACTGGTGTGTGTGTGCGGACAGGATGGTGGCTGGGGCAAGGGGGAGCCAACACCTATGACGCCCGGCGGTCCGGTCAGCAAAGGGCTTCTAACCTTGCGAAGCACAAAGATATGCATGTTTTGAGTACCACTGCACAGGGGAAAATATGATTCCAGAGGCAAGGATATTTTTCAAATAGCAACGGTATTACATTCACAAAGGCATAATCCTTGATGTTCAGCGTGTGAGAGGAACTTAAATAAGCTAAAAGCTCACCTTTTGCAAATGAATGTGATAGTATCTGATGTACCATTTCTTCTTTTTTTTTCNCAGGCTGCCAGGCACTGCTCTGGACCTTGCTGAGCCCTGGCACTAGGACAACAGGGGGTGCTTTTTTTTTTTGCTTTTTTTNTGCATGTTTTGAGTACCACTGCACAGGGGAAAATATGATTCCAGAGGCAAGGATATTTTTCAAATAGCAACGGTATTACATTCACAAAGGCATAATCCTTGATGTTCAGCGTGTGAGAGGAACTTAAATAAGCTAAAAGCTCACCTTTTGCAAATGAATGTGATAGTATCTGATGTACCATTTCTTCTTTTTTTTTCTTTTTCCAAGTAAACTTAATTTCCTGAACACTTCTGTCTTTTCCTGTGTCATACCAAGGCCCTTATTTCTATATATCAAGTATTTTTGTCAGCATGAGTGGCCAGTGTCAAGGCTATGCACTTTAGCATTCAAAAAACATACTCAGTTTCAGCACTTCAGAAAAGTGAGTTTTGTGATGTGGCTTCTTCTGTGTCTGCTACTAGTCAGATGCCTGATGCATCTGCCATGACAGAGCTTCAGTGACTCTTCTTTGCAGGTGTCTCAGCATCCCACCAACCATGTAAACTCCGAACAGTGTAACTGTGTTAAAGAAAAAAGAAAGAAAGCAAATTCATTTTAAATACTATCAACGTCTTATCTAAGACAATCAGCAAGTTCCAGAACTTTAAGTAAGTTATTGTGAGATATTCACAGGGAAGAATTAGAGTTGGTTTGTTTGCTTTACTTCCACATGTCCATTCCTCAAAAAGTAATTGGATTTTGCTTCAGAAAAATCTTAACTTGAAATTAGTATAATAACTACATTTCAGGATAAGTTGACATTTCATTTGATGGTTTTTAATGCCATTTAGGTATTCTCAATCTTATATCCACTTTAAATAGGTATATGCATAGATATTTGTTATAAATACATATCTATATATATACATATATACCTGTGCACTTATGCAAGAAAAATAATGTTTGTATTGTCTGGTTTCCTACATCATCTGAGCTGTTCCTTCAGTACTGAGCTTTTATTTTTTTTTTTTTTTTTCGAGGTTAAATGTCCCAACAGACCTTTTCAAAATAGGTGGCTAACGTGCAACAATTCTCAGACCCTAGACCCACAGATAAAGTGGATCTTACTCAGAGTTAAGTGCATAGACTTATTTCTACGTGGTATTGACTTTATGAATTACTAGTTATAAATTGACTTGAATGGTGTTTCTGATGAGCCCTATTATGTATGTCAGTATAATGGATTAACAAATGTTGAGGCTGAATAGAAGAAAGAATACTCACTCAGGATGTAGCAACTAAGATCTGGTAGGGATTGCATTCTATAAAAGAAACAGGGACAATTCTTTGTTGTCAGATAAGGCTCAACTCTGAAAAACAATTTAGTCTTTTGATCACTATCAACACTATTTTTCTTCTTTCTCTTCGGCTTTTGTATGACCCTTAATGGATTTGCCCAGATATATGCTGTGACCTTGCAAAGCAGTGAGAAGTGTTAATTTATCAATTAAAACATCTTCATCATTAGTATCATTGTTGCTTTGTGTTACCATAATTTGTGATTGTTAATGTCAGGTGAGTTCATGCTCAGTAGAATAACACTTGAAAAGCTAAGAGTTTGATCTCTAAAGTATATTTCTCAGTATAGATTCCTAGTCTATAAATCAGGAATATTTTAATAAACTACTTCAATATTTTTTATGTTGGTTAACAGGTTTTTTATGCACTTTTCTTAATTTCACAAATGTCATTGGCTTGTTGGTATAATGAAATAACTCAGACAATGAAGAAATGTTTTTCTTTTCAGATTCTTAATAAAAGGGGTATATACTGAGAAGGAAAGAAATGTGTGACTTGTGTGATCTATAAATAACCAACCATTTAAGAAGTAAAATCAGTTAATGTTTTATGCAGATTTCTAATAGTCTCAGTGGAACCTTACTTAATGCTGTAGGGTCCAGCTATAGTGTTTTTCTATTACTACACAGGAATTACTTCAGGGAATACGGTGCTATGAAGGCATTTGGTTTTTAAAACACATTCCAGGAGCTGAAAAATCAACTATGTACACATTGCAATGGAAAGAAATCTTATGTGTGAGGAGTCTGTAAAAAAGCTAAAGCTGTTATAATGCCTTTTGGTATACGGCCTAGAAATCTCTATTTGTGATGCAGAAATTTTAAGAACTGAAAAAAATCCAGTCCAGCTCTGCAATTAAATACTCAAGGTACTAGTAGAAGAATAAGTCTTGACTGAGTTTCGCAGACAGCGAAGCACCTAAATAATGGCAGAGGTAAAGTGGTATGGGTAAAAAATCTCAAGTGTACTCAGAAAAATGACTTGAAGGTTTACCAAAAAACTATATGTGGTAGCCAAATATTCAGTACAGTCTGGAAACCTACAGTTTTCAGAGTTCATAGAAGTCAGGTTTTGGAAGATGGAGCTCCAAATAAAATAGGCATTTTTTAGGAATTTTTTTTCACTTTCTAAGTACAGAAAGGGAGATTGTTAGTCATAGTTTACTGACATGAAATATTTTGCTACCAAAACAATCTTGAATAATTTTGTCTGGATTTTCAGAATATTCTTATAGTATGGTCAGTACAAGAATACCAAATGAATTTTTGAATTGAAGATGGTAATATTTGTAATCATGTCAGCATAGTATCATGCTTTCTCAGCCTGATTTTTTTACAGTCAGCTTCTAGGAGCATAACCCACCTTACACTAGGTATTTTCCTTGCCTGATACTCTTGCTACGAAAGGCAGTTTATATCTCTGTGCATCTGCACAGTGCATCAGGCTGCAACTCTTATCCAGGCAGGTTTTTTTAATCCAGTATGAAATTTTACTGCTGTTGGGTTTTACAGTGTGAAAGATGCCATGACTTATAGACTGAGAGTTTTCTCTCAACATTCCTTCCAGCAAGAGGAGGATGAGTCTCTTCCATGATGTTATTAGGAAGCTATCTTGGTAGAAAGAGATTAAAAGAAGAAAATGAGATCTGGGAATTAAAAACCAACCAAACTAGAAAAAAAAAAGCAGGAATAAAGCTTGCTGTCACCTGCTTCTTATAAAAATGATCCCTTCTCTGTATTTGGTATAGCAACTGCCAATGTCCTGTAACATGAATCTTTCCTGACTGCTAATTAATCAATGATAGCTCTACTAGTCTACTGATGTTCTACTACTTCCTTATGTATTTTAATTTTTTCTGATACCGTTCTTCAGCCTCAAATACCCTATGCTGTTTACCAGTACTCGTATTGGCAAGCAAAACAAAGACTGCAGTCCTCAGGAGAATGCGAATTATTAGTCTTTTACCCTGATGTCCAATGCTTTTTTTTTTTTTTTCCCCCCTCTGGCAGCAGGACTAGCATGAATAGGATTGTATTTAGACAGTTGTTTACACTCCATTATTGTAGCTAGGAAACCTTTGCCTGACTCAAACTTTAACAGTATTTGTGTAAGCTTGGTGTACACAGAATAAGATGCCTTTAACATTAAGAATAACATTAGGTAAAAACATAGATTTTATCAGTACTGTGTGGGTAAATATTCCCCACATTTTAAAATGAAATTTGGTCACACACACAGGCAACGATTTCTACAACCATGCCCTGAAAATGATATTTGTCTTACCGTTTACATTGTAACGTCCCAGCACTTAGACATTACCAAGAAACAAAGGGTAGCACTTTTTAGTAGTAATATTTTGAAATATGAAATAGTCTACCATGCTGGATGGATTAAAACAGCAGGCAACATATATAGAATATTTTTAAGATAGCTTACAACTGCTTCCAAAGTATGGTTAAGGGTTACTTAAGACTTTATTGAAAGATGATTTTCAGAATGTCTCTGTAGTTCTTCAAAGATGTGTAAGAGGCTGGTAAGACTACAGTAACAGAAAATAATTGTAAGTGGGATTCCTACTGTTGTGTTTATTTTCCACAGTGTGTGTAATCTTCAGAATCACAAATCGTTGTGAGTGTCAGGGTGATAATCAGGATTAACTGCATCACATTGATTTTACTGCTGCTTAGAGTACCATCTGCTGCGGTTATGGGCAAAGCTTTAAATCATTGTAAGTGTGAACAGTGATGATAAAAATGTTTGTCTTTGGAATCCCAATCCTGTTGCATAATAGGCAGCTGACCACAGGCAGCTTCACACCTCTTCTGTTTAACCAGAAAGAAATCACTGAACATGCTTCAGAAAGTGTGGGACCATATTCGAATAACAGACATGAAAAAGGTCTTAAAGGACAAAATAAAATAAAAAAATATACTACGACTCAGTTTGGTGCTTAACCTTCTGTTCAGGCTACCCTCTTCAGTGGCAGGTTAAACAATGGGTAGTGACAACTGACATTGTATATCATAGTGACATTAATGTGCTGTGGAGGAGGAGAAGGGAAAACAGCAGTTTGGTTTTTAATCACTTGGCAGTTGACAGGGATCATTTTGATTTCCTGCAAGCATGGCAATATTCTTTGCAACAGCCCTTGTGGTTGCACTAAATATTTGAAACATTTCTCAAGAATTTGTTCTTCCCTTAATATGCATTTGTTATACAAAACTAGTGCCCATTGACTTAGTATAGCACTAAGGACTCAGAAGTACTTTCTAATGAGTATATGGGCTTATGTAGCCTCTTGGGACTTTGATCGATGGCAGTGAGAAGCAGCAAATCCTTTCTCTTTGTACTCATCATGGTTATTAGAAATAGGTAACATGAATACTAACATATATCTCACCACTAAAGTATTTGGGTAATGAAAAAGTAGTAGAAAGTTTTATACACCTAAATTGATGAAAGGGATGAAGGGAGTCTGATTCAACCCCACCAACCTGTTTATTGGGAAAGGACACATCGGTATGATGTGAATTCTTTACTGACAAGATAGTCGATAGCTCTTTGTGGGACACTCAGCACGAGGGACTGTCTAAGAACCATTTTTTTGTACTAAAGGGAAACGTGGTCTCAGGCAGGTTTTGATGATTGTGAGGTTTACAATATTCTAATTACATTAATTATGAAGGCTCTGGATTACAGGAAATTCTGAGAGGTGCAATTTTATTTATTTTTGATGAATTTTCTATGAGTAGAGACATTCATATGGAAGGTCTTTCCTCCAAGTAACTAGTTTCTGTTTAAAGAGACAAAGTCAGGAGGATATAGCTAGCCTGAAGAATGGACCTCGAAACTAAAAAGGTACAAATTTGTCTTGTCAGCTTTGATCTGAATGAAAAGCATATTTCATATGAAAATGAAGCCAGCTAATAAGATGTGGTTTTGCTTTGGGTTTTCTTTTTTAGTATCTGTTTTCCTACTAACCAAGGTCCTAACTTGTACAATGAATCTCATTTTTTGTTATTTTACCTACCTACCTTTTGTCAGATGTAAAGAGGGATTTCAGGATTACCTGCCAGATGCTTAATTCTCTAGAGCATAAAATGTGTAAAAAAAAAAATATAGTGGATTACTCTTGAAGTGGCTTGTGACTCCTGTAATGTAAGGAACTTGCTGGGTTTGGAAAGTTTTCCTTCATAACTGCAGAATGCCTTGGTAGCAACTTTCTAGTTTGAAGCTAATATCACGTCATGGAGAAGACATATCCATGTGAAAGTTTAGAAAAGATACTCTGCATAAAAGTAAGGAGGTTATGAATCTGAGCCTTAGGGTTCCTCTGGATGACAAGAGTTTAATAAAGCTTTGCGCTGTGCTAGGTGTGGCAAGTGTTTACACTTGCAGGCCTCCAGCCTTATAAATACAGCAGTAATGGCTTATCCAGGATGTCCTGTCTTGCTCTCTTTGTGCCTCACACAAGATGATGCACATTCCTGTTGAATAATCACACTTTCATATTGGTCTTTTCAATTTAAACTTCTATGTTTAATTGAAACCTGATTTCATCTAGATGTGCATATGTGCTTATATGTGCTTATGTATTTAGATATACAAACACACAAGCTACCTTGAATACTGTGGAGAGTGTTGTAGGTGCTATTATTTACACTATTCCAACTGTTCTTATACTAATAGTGATAATGTTATGTAACAGCTTTTTTGTTTGTTTGCTTTATTTTTAATATTTCTCTTATAACGAAAATCTAGAAGTTCAAAGTAATATTGATGCGCTTCAGCTATAATGGCTGGGAGGAGATGTCCAGATAATCATTCAAGCTTTTCATGCTTTCATTATGGTAAGATTATAGAGCGATTAATACTGATGGAGACAGGAAAGAGGGATATGTTTAGGAGATATGAGTAGTTCCACAGAGAATTTGAAAAAATGGCTGGCTTTCATGCTGCAGTAACATTTTCAGAAAGGAAATTAGAGTTAGGCGTTTGATTAGAAAATGCTTTTGCAAATTCAGGCATGTTGAGCCCAAGTAAGGAGCATGATAGTTTCACAGGTGTGACTGATCAGAAAACACAGCTGCAGTAAAGTCTCTGCCACTTATTTCATAAGAATGTAAGGCACTGGGAATAGAACAAGCTGAAGGAGCTGGCTGGAGTCATTGCTAGGCTACTCTCCATCTTTGCTAAGTCTTGGGGAAACAAGAGACATGTTGGAAGACTGGAGGAAAGCAAATGTCACTCCAGTCTTCAAAAAGGGCAAGAAGGAAGACGCGGGTAACTATAGACAGGTCAGCCTCACCTCCATCCCTGGGAAACTGATGGAACACCTTATCCTTGCTGCCATCTCAAGGCATATCAAGGATAAGAGGGTTATTAGGGGCAGTCAGCACGGCTTCACCAAGGGGAAGTCATGCTTAACCAACCTTATAGACTTTTATGAGGACATAACAAGGTGGCTAGATGATGGCAAAGCAGTGGATGTGGTCTATCTTGATTTCAGTAAAGCATTTGACACAGTCTCCTACAGCATCCTCACAGCTAAACTGAGGAAGTGTGGTCTGGATGACTAGGTAGT
>VWYH01007286.1:0-32293 GCA_013399365.1 Pampusana beccarii
CGGGAGCGGGGCCGCCCGGGACCTTCCGCTTCTGCTGCTCGATCATCGCCGCCGCCCGCGCGCGCGCCCGCCCGCTCCGCCCGCCCGCTCTCCCATTGGTCAGCCGAACTTCCTCCAGCCGCGCCGATTGGCGAAGAGAGGCCGGATGACCCGCCCTCCTTATCCTACTTCCGGCGCGCGGGTGACGAAAGCGAGGCGTGACGTAATAGCTGAGCGGAAGGGCGTCGCCTAACATCGATAAAGCTGATTGGTTAGGATTTTCCACCCACTATCATTAGGCGCGGCGATTGGCGGAACGAAGCGGGGGGCGTGGAGGGAGCGAAATGGCGGCGGTTCGGCGGTGCCGCGCCGGGCGCTGACGGGCCCGCTGCTCTCGGGGCTGCCGGGCAGGGGCTGCCCCGCCTTCCCGTGCCCGCCCGGGCCTGCGCCGGGAACCGGGTCGGTGTGAGCGGCTGGGCCCGCGCTGTGAGCGGCACCGGGGCGCTCGGGGTCGGTGCCGCCTTGCAGCCCAAGTGCCAGTTAACCCCCGTCCCCTGCTAATGGCTCAGGCCGCGGGTGGCTTCGTGTGTTAATTAGATGTTTCCTTTCAGGGCGTCGCTCCGAACGCGGGTGGCGGATGCGGCCGGTTCTGGCGGGGCCCCCGGAGCGGCTCTGGGCCGGGACCCGGCGATGGAGGCGCTGCCCGAGCTGTACGCGATCTTCCAGGGAGAGGTGCGGGGCGGGGGCGCTGCCCCTCGGGGGTGCTCTGGGCAGAACCCGGCAGTTCTGTTCCACACCTGGGTGTGTGTCTCCTTGTGTTTGTGTATCTGTAGATAAGCACAAGATGCTTATCTGAACAAACACGGCACTGGGGAAGCCAAACTTCAAATCCTGGGGGCAGTTCTGGGCCCCTCATGCCAAGAAAGGCCTTGAGGTGCTGGAGCGAGCTGAGAGAAGGGAGCGGAGCTGGGGAAGGGGCTGGAGCACAAGTGTGATGGGAGCGGCTGAGGGAGCTGGGGGTTCAGCTGGAGAGCAGGAGCTGAGGGGAGACCTTCTGATCTCTGAACTGCCTGAAAGGAGCTTGGAGCCAGGGGGGTCGGGCTCTGCTCCCCAGGAACAAGCGCCAGGAGCAGAGGAAACGGCCTCAAGTTGCACCAGGGGAGGTTGAGGTTGGATGTGGGAACAATTTCTTCCCCAAAGGGCCGTGGGGCATTGGAACAGGCTGCCCAGGGCAGTGCTGCAGTCACCATCCCTGGGGGGTTGCACAGACACAGAGATGAGGTCCTTTCCAACCAAAATGCGGTTGGCTGACCACAGCTGCTCCAGCATTGTCAAGCATTGCGGTGTTGAACCTGCCTCGAAACCGAAAACTGAAGGAAAGCGGAGAACCATGTAGGCTTTTTGGTCTTGTTCTAACCCATGTTTTGCAAACAGGTGTTTTGTGAAGGGCTTTGCCTTAAGGTTTTGTATTGATTTTCCTCGCAGGTTGCTACAGTGACGGAATATGGGGCGTTTATAAAAATTCCAGGCTGCAGGAAACAAGGTTGGTCTCTCCTCCTTTGTTCAGGTGTAGTTTCATGTTGGCATGTTCGAGCCAAGCAGTCATCCATGGAATTCAAGGCTTCCTGACTTTTAGATAAAAGCTCATAAAAAGGTTTTGTTTTGTTTTAAATGAGTAAGGAGTTGAAGTTCTCAGAAAGCATTTAGAATATGGTGGTATGTTTACATGAATACCAAAAAAACTTGAAGGGTTTTTTGGTGACTTCATGATCTTTCAGAAAATCATTTTAAGGTATTGGACAAACTATAGAAGTTTTCTATAGTTGGATAATTTGTCCAGCTTCTTTCTTTTATGGGCTGCACCCCAAGGGTTCAGTAGAGACTTGTCTTTATTTGTCTTTCTTTTTTTCACAATTCCATCCAGGCCTCGTTCACAGGACTCACATGTCCTCCTGCCGTGTGGATAAACCCTCAGAGATCGTCGATGTTGGAGACAAAGTGTGGGTGAAGCTTATCGGGAAAGAGGTAACGGTAATTCTGCATTTTGTTGGGATCAAGTTGGGAGCTGCCTTGGGGATGGATGGTTTGAAAATTACAGCAAAGCTTCCAAACACACGCTTGGGTTTGGTCAGATTGAAAACAGAATGTTAACCTGGGCAAACCTATAGTTTGATCGTGTCTCATGACTGAGATAGCTGCTTAACAGAAGCTGTTAATAAGCTGGAATACTCTAAAGTGTAAATGCAGCTATGAAATTATAGCACCAAAGCACTTTCATGTGTCTTTTGTAGCGCTGCTCTTCGCTATCAGACAAATTCCTTCCCTCTCTCTAGGCCTCCGGACACGGTGTGGCAATCAACATCTTTATCATTTATTCTTCTCGTTCCTTTTCTTCTTCCAGATGAAAGACGACAAGCTGAAACTCTCCCTCTCCATGAAGGTTGTTAACCAAGGGACGGGCAAAGACCTCGACCCAAACAATGTTTCCCTTGAGTAGGTAAATTTTCTCGAAAGTAGGTGACAGGTGTTAACAATGCGGTTTATTTTACTGAGCAGTTGATCAGCTCCACTCTTTGGTTTGGCTGATCAAGCGGTGTTTTTAGAGCAACATTTGAAAAAACTTGTGTTTGGGCTGTGTCCGTATAAATATACAGGGTTGAGGATGGGAGTGGATTGAAAATGGAACTGTCTTTCTGTTTCCAGTCAGGATGAGAGGAAAAAACGCACGTTCAGAGATTACACGAGTCAGAAGATCACGCTCGAGGCCGTCTTGAACACCGTGTGCAAGAAATGTGGCTGCAAAGGTACGTTAGAGTCTATTGTTGTGACTAATAATGAAAAAATTGTTGGCAGCACTTCAGGTGTCTAGAATGCAATTGTTAAAAAAAAAAAAAAAAAGAAAAAAAAGGAAGGAGTGGATTGCTGCTTCAAACACTGTGTTACAGGTCATTTTGCCAAGGAGTGTTTCGTGCAGCCTGGAGGTACCAAATACACCCTCATTCCAGAAGAGGAGGAAGAGGAGGTGACAGCAGCAGAATATGGAAGAGATAAAAAGACCAGCGCGGCTGAGGATTCTTCAAAAAAAAGGAAAAAGGTACGAGGTGCCCTAGGGCTGGCCTGGAGAAGTGAGCCAGAGAATTTGCTCTGTGCAGTCACATTTGTGATTTGCTATAGCAACGTGATTATGAGAAAGTGGCTCAGTTTTGTGCAGGTTCTGTAGCAAAACAGGAGTCTCCTCTGCAGATGTTTTACTAATTGTTATGCTTTCTCCCTGTATTCTCTTAAACTGACTTTAAGATGGTTTTGTGCTATAATGTACAGTCCTCAAAAGATATTTCTGCAGTGAGAAAAGGATTATTATTATTTTTTTTCCATCTGGGCTTTGTGAGGCTCTATAGACATTTCTTCATTTTCCCAAATTTCTGCGATTCTTGCCAATAACCCCGTTTCCCTCCCATCACACTTCTCTTGCCCTGACAGGTTTTTTTTGTCTGATCTAACTGCCCACAGCCTGGCTGCAGCGGGTATCCTGACCCAGCCAGTGCCATGTGAACTCGGCATAGCTGCACATGCCAGGGGAAAATCACTGGTGTATTTGCACAGAGAGCGTACGCCATTCCCAGGCTCTAAAGCAATTTTTGTCTATGTGAAAATGACAAGAGATAAGAGACCTTTTATGTCCAGTGTTTGAACTCTGGCTTCAAAGCCCTGCTATAAAACGTAGGAGAGACCTGAATCCAAAACTGGAGTGTTTGAGGGTCGGCCTGTTTTATCCAGCAGTGAGTATTCCAGTTCTAGACTTGAGTAAATAAACTGTTTCATCAGCCCCTTCGCAATTGGAAGAAGCCACGTAGGCTCTTATTCAATAATGTCTTGGACTTGTCTGAGTGTCGTTGTGCTGCGACAGAGAACGCACATACTCTTCTTTCTATTCTGATCTCGGAAGCACGCGATTGAACCGAGTTGGCCCTCGGATCCCAGCATAACTGTGACTCTGGCTTTTCTGGATGCCAGACGTTGGGCTTTCCTCTTGCCGTGGGGCGGTGCGAGTGCAGGGCCATCGGCAGGACCGGCTTCTCCTGCCCTGGGTTCTCTTCCCTCTTGCAGTGACGACCTGTGTGACTGTTATTTAAATGCTGTGGGGAAAAATTACACTGAGAAGTGCACAAATAGCTCGTTAGAGGTGGGGACTCCCTGTGGAGTCTCAACTACAAGATATCTGGGTCACTGTCCTGGATTTGTTACTAATTTTTTGGGGTCTGTGGATTAACAGCCTTCCTTTAAATCTTGCTTGTTCCTTTGATCTTCCTTCCTTCTCAGGGAGGAGATCAAAAGTTTTCAGATGTTCTCCAGTGCTGGAAAATAAAACTTTGAGCTTTTGGGAGGCAGGATGTGGAATCCTCGCAATGAATAGCTCCCTTGTTGTCTGGAGTGCCTGCTGTGATCTTGTCTGGGAGCCACTATGTGCTTCCCTGCTTCCTGGAGCCCCAGGGGCATTTACACAAAGTAGAGATAGCTCAGTCTGCCTAGTGACAATTGCCTTGCTGACCCCATCCCATGTTTGTAACATGAATGTAGGGTTTATACTTTCAAATCAGTAGCTGGGGAACCGCTATCTAGCAAGAATCCGTTTAGTGTCATAGCAGTAGTATCTGCATTTTTGGTTGTTCATGATCAGCATTTTTTGTTTCTTTGTTCTGATGCTTCCTTGCAGTTTCCAGGTGCTCTTTGCTCTCCCCAGAGATTTCTGTCCTTACAGAGATGCTCTGGGGTCCTCACCCCCTTTTCTCGTAGAATCATTTTGGTTAAAAAAGACCTTTAACATCACCAAGTCCAGCCTCACACTGCCAAGTCCACCACTACCCCATGTCCCTGAAAACCTCATCTCCGTGATCTCAAAACACACATAACCATGTTTTACGTTCCACTATGGAAAGGAGCATAAAGCGAGAAGCCTGGAGCCCCAGGCCAACAGCTCCACTTCTTTTCTTTGCCAAGAGTGTCCCAAATGACCTCAAGGCCACCCTTGGGCTTGCAGAGAGTTTTATCGGGAGAGGTTGCTGTAAGTCACCCCCGCCTTGGCAGGGCTCTTCGTGCCACGTGCTCCTTTCGCGAGGAAGCAGAAACAAGAAGGAAGCCCAAGGGCACGGCTGTGCCAGGCACAGGGCTAAAAGGAGGACAATGTTCGGGCGAGCTGCCCTCCTTGGCCAGCTGCTGCGGACATCGCAGCCACCCCAGAAGCTGAGCCAAGGGAGAGAAAACAAACCCATGATCAGATGAAGGGAACAGCGGCAATCAGCCAGGGAGATGTGTGAGATACCTCCACAGAATCAGAGTGATTGCTGCGGGCAGGTATTTCCACCCACTCAAACGCAGCCAGGCTGCCCACGGGGACTAAAGCTCTGATACTGGTTCTGTAGGTCTGGCCTGGGACGCTTCTCCCTTGGGTGCTGCCTTAGGCCACCCCACCCAGGGGAGAAGAACCATCCTGACTGGAAACAGGTTGGGAAGCATCCACATGAAGAAAATTTGCTTTGCAGAAGGAAGCCCAAGGCACAGCAGCACGTGCATATTCACCCAGAGCTCTCCAAGGCAAGAAACGGGCACTCATCTGTTTGAAACAAAAGCCTGAAGGAGCACAAAAAATGAGACGAAGGGGAAAGGTGCCTTACCCACAGACGAAGGGCAGAAGCAAATCGTAGCAGTCTTTAGAAGAAGAGGATGGTGAAGAGTTAAATCTTTTAGAGAAAGGGATGTAGCAAGGAGAATTTTCTCAAGCTTTTCCAGCCTGTGCACATGGTGAGAAAGTTTGACAAGACCTTAACAACTAACAGAGTTTCATTCCAGAGCTTGGAAAACTTTCTCAGCATGTGGAGGCTGAGGACAGGACAGGATGTCACACACGTTCCTTGAGAATTACAGGGGAAATAAAAATACATATGTGGACATTGTGCTGGCTAAAAAATAAAAATAAACCCTCGGTCTGCCCTTGTTGGGGGCTCCTAACAGCCAGGCTGCTCACACCAGCAAATAAAATATACTTTCAGTGCAGGACTGCAGGTATCACAGCATCAGCATATGCTGGACTGCAAATATGGCAGGGAGTAGAAAGCCAGAGCTTAGTATTTTTTGTAGCAGGAGGCAGTGCTGCTGTGAAATCATTCTGCATGAGTAATCTTCTATTAAACCGCAGGTTTCACTAAACTCCAGCATCCCAGCACTGGGAGACAACAGTCCCCTGGTGACCAGTTGACTCAGCATTGTGCAAGCGGGAGCGTTTCTCTGGTTTTTGTACGGAGGTGGCAGCGCCAAAGCCGGGGCCGGATTTGTGCCTCTACAAACTGCAGCAGAGCCCGGCTGCACCCCGAGCTTCAAACCCACGACTGCTGGTGGATGGAGCTCGGCTCAGCTCTGGGGCGCACCCAGAGCTGCAAACACTCCATGTGCACAAACACTCTGAGTGGATTTTGCCCAAGCAGCCTTGTGCTGTAAAGATGCCGTGAGGGCCAACAAGGACGGAGACTGGCAGGTTACAAGTTCTTTGCACGTCCCGTCCAATTTATGTAATGATTACAGTTCTACCAAAGCAGAACTAACATGCTTCAGAATCTCTCATCTCCACCACCTGTGTTGGGAGCTGACGTGTAGAAGAGCAACGGGCCGGGCTGCAGCCTGATCTTCTGGTTCTCCTGCTGCTCAGGTTATTTTTGAAAAGCTGGCGCTAAGAGGGGCCACATTAACACACCAGGCTCCCTCCTGGCCTTTGTAAAGAAAGTTGCTCCAGGCTATGCCTTAGGAATGTTACCACACTTCACTCCTTCTAGAGGTATTTGATTTTGAGATAAGAGGGGAGTGTCCAGAGCTTCCAAGAAGTTGAAATCTTTTTTGCCAGAAGACCCTTTTGTGGAGTTATGGTCTTATTCAGAGACTTTACATCTGTTCTTGTGAAAAATTAGAATGGATTTCCACATATAAGTCTTTCTGCCTCTCCAGAGAGATGCCAGTATTCCTTCTAAGGTTTTTTTATTAAAAAAAAAAAATTCCACCACCCAGTTTATTTCCAAACAAGACTAATTACATAAATCTAAAGGTATTGCTGCATCCCTTGTTTGAGGACCAGTCAGAACAAATCTGATGAGAACAATCCAGTCTATGGCTCTTGAATAAATATAACCAAGTTCAGAAAAGCACAGATAAAGGCAATGAGAACAGCAGTGTGTGAACAGCTGTGCCCTAAGTTGATGCCGTTTAAGAACTAGTAAAACAAGTACCAGCTATAAGCCAGGAGGGACTAAGGCTTGATGAACTCCAGGTCACTAAACAATTAAAAAGGTGCAGTTTTGACATGAAGAGACAACATCTGCAAGCAGACTGCCTGCAAATCTTACAGGGTGGGAGAAAGAGCAGCAAAGTCTGTGAAAATACATCCCATTTATCATGCTGCAATTCCAGTGACCACTGCAAAGCTACACCAGGGAGAAGCTAATGTATCTGAGCAGAAGACGGACGCTTTTGGAGAATTCAAGTTAAAGGGGTTACTCCCAGTGTTGAAACAGCAGATCTTTTCTTGAAAGGCAGAGAGAAGAATGAGAAGGTCCGTTATTGCTCAGCGCGCCTCCCTCCCACGCGCGCTGTGCGTTCCCATAGAAGCTCCTTCACCCTGCGACCCAGAGAGGAACAGTGACAGGGCCGCAGCCGCCGCGGGTTCCCTGGATGCTCCCGGTCCTTCCGCGCAGCCCTACGACAGCAGCATCCCCGCTTCTGCCCCCGGCCGCTTCGTTTCCCGGGGATTATGGGAGGCAGAAAGTGTCTCACTGCCCTGGTGACCACAAATGACAGTTTTCCCACGCGCAAGGTTTTTTAATGCTTTTCCTTCGTTTTCCAGGAGAAGAAGAAGAAAAAGAAGCACAAGAATAAGTCGTCCTCCGAGTCGGACTCGGACAGCTCGGACTCAGACAGCGACGGGGCTCAGCCAGCCAGCAAGAGGCCCAAGCACGCGGGGAAGCCCAGCAAGGCTCAGAAGAAGAAGAAGCACAAGAAGAAGCACAAGAAGAAGCCCCGGGCCTGAGCAGGCAGGCGGGGCCCGGCATTGAGTCCCTGCTGCACACCACAAGGAGCGAGAACTGAACCAGCGTGCCCCTCGCTCCAGGGACAAGGAGTTTCCTTCTCCCAAAAGTAACGCTCAGCATGTGGTGTTACAGGTGTTGACTTTGGTACAAGTTGTCCTCTGTTAGCTTAGGCACTGGCTGCCGTTTTCTGCCGCCAGCAGCCACGCCTGCCAGAATTGGCTAATGCCACCCCTTTGTTGCCATCTCTCCCATCCTGTAGCCTCATGGGTGAGCGGCCGGCGCTCGCCGTGCCCTCCCTGCCCGGCCCCGTGCTCGAGGACGGGTGGTTGTTGCTGGGCCCTGCAGTGGGGCTGGGTCCTCCAGGCCGTACCGGTGCGGAGCCGCAATGGTTTTGGTCCCCAAACCTTCCCCCAACCCCACTCGTTATCTGCAAACACTGGGAGTGGAACAGTAAGAAGCAAATCGGGGAGTGGAGATATTGTAAGTAAACATTAACTGTAGTGTGTTTGCCACCTTGGTAAGTGATGGAAAATAAATCTCCCCAATCTCCAGTTGTACTTTGTACCGGGTCTTTACTTTTATACACTCCACACTTCATCTTGGGCAGTGAAGAGTGTGCAACTGTGTGAGAGGGGATGTGACCTGCATTCAGGGTTTGGTTTTTTGGACAGTCCTGTCTGCTTTCAGAGGCTCCAGGGGGTGGGAAGGGGGTGTGTGCTGAGGTGACCCTACGAGAAGCCGCCTGGTGCCTTCTGCTGAGGAGCAACAGGAGCATAAATCTTGTAACTGGAGCTGAAGGTCAGGGGGAAGGTGGCAGAGGGCCCGGCTGTGGTTGCGCTGGGCTGAGGAAGCCTGTGGGGAGCGACTGGTG
Organism: Pampusana beccarii; assembly: GCA_013399365.1. Classification (NCBI taxonomy): domain Eukaryota; kingdom Metazoa; phylum Chordata; class Aves; order Columbiformes; family Columbidae; genus Pampusana; species Pampusana beccarii. The sequence continues at coordinate 8,920 of VWYH01007286.1, forward strand.
GGGCAGATGTGCCAAGCGGGGCGCTGAGTCACTTGTGGTGCCGCCGGCTCTGCCGGGAAGCGAGAGCGGGGCTGGTGATGCAGCATGAGGAGGATTTGGGGCTGTGCCCCTTCTCCCCGTGCTTTGCCCAGTCTGCTGCTTCTCGCCCCAGTTCCCCATGGCCGAGTCCCCCGTTTGGGGCTGGTTTCCAGCCTCACGGTGCTCGTGACCTTGGCTGCAGACGTGCACCATCAGCTGATGCTCTGGCAGCCGGTGCCTGTCTGCGCTGGCACTGGCGGGACCGTGGGGCCGGAGCGAGCCTGGGGCTGGCAGGGCTGCAGGGGGAGGAACCAACACCCCCCTGGAAAAGCACGTTTCCAACCCTCACAGCCTCTCTCATTTCCACAGGGCTGAGACGTTTCCAACCCTCACAGCCTCTCTCATTTCCACAGGGCTGAGAGGGCTGCTGGGACCGCTGGTCATTTAACCCCATCGCTTCACGGCATCCGGGCTGGGACCGGCGTGGCTCAGCGCCGTGGGTGAGCACGTGCCAAAAAAGCCTTTTTCCAAGTAAACTGAGCACAGGGCTGTAACAACATGGCCTTTTTTTATTTTTCCTTGTGAGTTTTCCCATTATTAATTAAAAAAACAAAACAAAAACAAAAGAACAAACCACAAAACCCCCACCCAAGCCCCAAGCAGCCCCACGAGGCGATGGGGCCGTGGGCTCCGAGGCCATGGGGAGCCGTGCCTGGCACGGGGCGAGGATGGAGGCGATGCGGGAGGCGAATGTGGCACCATGTGACAGGCGGAGGAGCTGGGGACGGCGTCTATGCCCCCTTCTCGTAGGTGCGGGTGGAGACGACGTTGCCCATGGTGAGAGTCTGGTGGCAGAAATGGTGATGGGGGGTTAGTTGTGCTGAGCTGGTGCAGTTCCCACCTTGCCCTGTCCTGGGCTGTACCCCCCAATTTAAAACCATTTCTATTTCCTTACCAGAATTAATTTCCCGTCCTTCAGCTCCCGGACCAGCGACGTCTCCTTCCCGTCCCACTTCTGCACGTGGACGAGCTTCCCTCCATCCAGCTTGACCAGGGACTGCGGGGAGAGAGCAGGACCCGCCGTCACCCTCCTCCCCAGGGATTCTCAGCTCCGGGGCCTTTGTCCCTTGGAGAGGACGATACCGAGTGTCCTCATGCTCACCCCAGAGCCCTGTGGGGCTCAGGGGCAGGCTGTGGGTGCCACCATCGGGATGTCCGCTTGGCAGCACGCCCTGGTTCTTTGTCAGCAGAGTTCAGCATGGGCTGGATCCTGTTCTGGCCACCAGCTGGGTCACAGCCTCGGCTGCCACCGAGTAGCCCCGTCACGGTGACCCTGACCCAGGGCCAGCACCGGGAGCCCTGCCCAGGGCCTCATCCTGCCCTGGGGCTGCCGGGACCTGATCCCAGCCGCTTGCAAGCACGGCTCGCTGGCTGCAGCGTTGCGGGGGTCAGATGGGGTGCAGGTATGGGTGCTTTGAACCAGAGCCTCCCCCTGCGCCGCAGGGCCCGGCAAGGGCTTTCGGAGGAGCTGATCCGGCAAACACAGCTCTGCTCGCCAGGGCCGCTGTTTGCTCAGCCGCTGCTGTTGACTCGGCCCCAAACGCCAGGCCGGTGCCAAGGCTGGGGTGACAGCCGGTGCCAAGGCTGGGGTGACAGCCGGCCCGGCAGCGCCGAGCTGGGCTGTGCTGGGACAGACAGCGCGTCCTGCCCTGTGCCCCCCCAGCTCCTCCAGTTCCCCTGCAGCTCGTCTCTCCCCAGGGCTCAGGGGCCCCATGGGGTGGGTCTCCCCATAGCTCAGGTGCCCCCACAGCCCAGGTCCCTGCACGGATTGGGGGTGCCCAGAGCTCAGCTGTCCCCACAGCCATGGTCCCCACACATCCTGGGTGTCCCACAATTTGACGTACCCCACCTGCCCCATCCTGGTGGCCCCACAGCTCCGCAGCCACCCCGGCCCCCCCCGCCCCATCATGTGCCCTCTGGCCACCAGCCGAGGGGCGCGAAGGGCACGTCCCCGAGCCACGGCGGCTCGCAGAAGGTCACGCGTCTCCGCTGCTTTGAACGTTTCGGGATTTTGTGTGCAATGAGCCCTGAGGTGCCCCCAAAGTCCTGCCCGGCCAGGCAGGGCACATGGGGCTGCCAACTGCTCTGTGCACACGTGTTTTATTCCCAGCGGCTGGGAAACTGGGAAAACGCAGGGGCTGGATCCATCCTGCAATGGCAAGTGCCTCTGCGGGGTGGGAGAGGCCACGAAAGAAGCTCTGCCTCCCCCTCAAAGCTTTTTTACCTTGCTCTTATGGGAAAGAAAAGCCCAACTGTGGAGGTCCTGGACTCCCTAGGGACCCCCAGGGAGGCATCAGCCCCTGGGGGGGCATCGGCCAGACAGGGTTGCCCACCTGCTTGGTCCCTGCTTCACAGGGCGAGCAAAAAGGGGGCTCCACAAAGAGCTCTTGTGCCCGTCCTCCCCCACGCAAGGACAACGCCCACTGCCACCCCCCCACATCCCCTCGCTGCCTCTTGAGCAAACCTGTGGCCATTTGCAAGCCGGGCTCTTGCACAACGTTCCCGGCAGCTCCAGACTCCCCCGGGGAAAACCCCACTGCAAAATGGGGTGAGGAGGGGGAGGCTGGGTGGGGCCGGGCTCGAGCACCAGCACTGGCAGGCAAAGGATTTCCCGCTTCCGAAGACAAAACGGATGGAGCCCCAGAGCCAGGAGCTGACGGCCGGATCCAGCAGAGCCCACAGCCCATTTGTGGGGGTCCTGCCGCGGGGGGGCTGGGGGCTCACCTTGACGTGCCTGTCGTCCGCCGTGGTCTCATCAAACTCCTCGCCCAGCTTGAAGCTGATCTCCGTGTTCTTGAAGGTGCTCTGGGTCTTCACCGTGATCTTGTCGCCGTCCACCTCGATGATGGTGGTGGGTTTGGTGAGCCCGGCCATCTGCCGCGTGGCAAAGCCCACGCCTGGGGGGGGCAATTGGGGGGGCTGAGGGTGCGTGGAGGGGCAGGAGGCGGCCGTGAGCCCCTGGTCCCTGCCGGCATCACCCCAGAGATCTTCCTCACAATGGGGGGGTGAACCCCAAAACTGCTCCCTACCCATCGTCCTGGGGGGATGTGTGTGCCCAATGCGCTTGGGGGGGCTGGGATGGGAACGGGGGCACTGGGAGTGCTGCTCAGGCAGGGATCCTGCACCAGCATCCACCAGCGCCTACCCCTCCCTCCCATCCCATCCCATCCCTCCACCAAGGCGGCCCCGGGGTGACACCCCCTGACCCAGCTCCAGCCCCCGGGCACAAAGCCCCGGAGACCCCCCATAAACGGCCCTGGAGTTCCCATAAAGCACCCCGAAAACCCCCCATAAACCACCCTGGAGCCCCCCATAAACCACCCCGGAGCCCCCCAACGCCTGCAGCCCCCCCCAGCCAGAGCCCCGTGTGCGGGGGGGGGCTCGCCCATGCAAATGGGGTGCAGGGTAAAAACAAAGGGGGCGATGTCCCGACTGCAGCCCCCCCGCACTCACCCAACGCCTTCATGTACTCATCGAAATTGGCCGTATCCACCAGCTTCCAGGTGCCCACGAAGGCGTCAGCCATGGCGGGGGGGACACGGCGGGCCGGGGGGGACACAGCGGGTCGGGGGCGCGGGGTCCGGGCTGTGAGCTCCGCTCCGCACCGCCCAGCTCGCAGCTGCCGCTCGGCAGCGCCGCCGCCTTAAATAACGTCCCCATCACATGATGGAACCGGCACAGCCGCGGCCAGGAATACCCGCAGCGCTGCCAGCGGCCGCCCCGCCAGCGCCCCCGGCCCCCCCGGCCCCCCGGGCACTCGGGGGCGCGGTGCGGGGGTCACAGGTGGGGAGAGTGAAGGGGGATCGGTTGTGCTGTGAGTTGTGCACGGCCTCTGCGGCAGGGGGGCCAAAGGGTGCGGGATATGGGGAAACTGAGGCAGGGTGCAGGTGTGTGCCCGCCCCATGGCAGCCTCAAAGTGTGGGGGGGCAGGTGCTGGCTGTGGGTGGGGGGCATGGTCGGGACATGGGGACACCAGCGATGGCGGCGTCCTTCAGCGTGACCTGTCCTCGGGACAAGGAAGCTGAGCTGGGGAAACTGAGGCACGGGGAGCAGCAAGTAACCAGGGTGGGGGGGGTCAGGCATCCAGGGGAGTGTGGGGACATGTGTGACCCCACCCCTGCTCCGTGTGTGTGTGTGGGGACACAAGTGACCCGGTCCCTGCTCCGTGTCTGTGTGTGGGGGCACACGTATCACCCTGTCCCTACCCTCTGTGTGTGGGGACACACACGTGTGCCCACAGTGATGCTCTGTGTGTCAGGGGGACACTGGGGACAAGGACAGCCGCGGGGTCATGGGACCCACAGCGTGTCCCCCCCCATGTCTCCCCTTGCTTTGGGCTGTGGTGGCAGCAGGGTCAGGGCCAGTGCGTCCCCCAACCCCTTCCCAGAGTGCAGGGGGTCACCTGTGGCTGTGGGATTCGGTGTCCGCTGCCTCTGGGGACGCGCCTGCCCCTGCCCCTGTCCCCAGGCAGTGCAGGGGCCCAGCTGAGGGGGCCGGGTGTCCTTGAACCCCGTGGCTGCAGCACATGCCCCCACCTTGGGGACATTGGGGTCAAAGTGGCCAGGTCTGGGAGGGACCTGGTGACGGGACCTCCCTCTCCCTGGCCCCGAGGTGTCACCACAGACACCAAAAATAGCCGGGAGCTCGTGTTCAGCCTCCTCCCCCAGCACTGCCTGCGAGCGGGACCCCTCGCCTTGCGGCCCTGGGGGCGACAAGCCCTGCATCCCGTGGGATGGGTGTCCCCCCACCCCGGCTGGGACACCCCGCAGGACACGGCTCCCCAGGGACAGACGGGCCGTTTATTCCCCAGACAAGTTCCTGGGGAACCAGAGCCCCCACTCACACCTGCCCCCCCAGCCTGGGAGGGGATGAAGAGGGCAGGGACTGTCACCCGTGCACATGGTCACTCACACACCCATGCTTACAGACATGGGCGCCACGCACGCGAGCACCCACACGCACCAACACACGTGTACACTCCTGCCCGTGTCCTTGCCCAAGAGCCTGGGGATGGCCAGGGCCACCCTGGGGTGCTGGGGACCTTGCTTAAGGGCTGGGGGGCTGTTGGCGTTCAGTGCTTCCTCCCCCTGTCTTCTTGGAAAAGGCTCCTGCATCACCCAGGACAAAAGGCCAGGAGATGGAAGTGGTACCCAAAACATCACAGTGAACACCACACTCAGCCAGAAACACCCGCGGGCTGCTCCTGCGACAGGGAGAAGGTCCCCCCAGAGCCCCCCTGTGCTCAGCTCTGCCAAATGGCCCAGAAGAAGAATATTCCTCCCACACAGAGAGGCAAAACAAAATCCCCCCCGCCAGGTCCCTGCCCAGGGCGCGGGGCGGATCGCCCGTTCGTCACGGCAGGTCCCCGCCGCGCGAGGCTCCCGAACGGCAGGGTCAAGGTCAGACCCGACGGTCCCTCTCGCTGCGGCAGCACCGAGGAAAACGCAGCGGACTCCGGCCGTGCCAGGAAAGCTGGGCTGGTGCTCCACGGCCTCCTCCATCCTCCGCTGGTCAGCAGTGGCCCCCGCGCGGGGTTAGGACGTGTCCTTCAGCTGGGGGCTGGGGGGCTGCGGAGGGGGCACCTCCGCCGAGGGCGACTGCATCTCCTGGGCGCTGCCTGCGGGACAGACGGGGGATGAGCAACCACGGAGCCGGCTCACCCCGCTGTCCCCAGCGCTGCTGTGGGAAAGGCTGAGGGAGCTGGGCTGTTCAGCTGGAGAAGAGAAGCTCGGGGGAGACCTTATTGTGGCCTTTCTGGACTTACAAGGGGACAGTAAGAAAGATGGGGACGGTAAGAAGGGTGGAGACAGACTTTTGAGCAGGACCTGTTGGAATAGGACAAGGGGTGATGGTTGTAAACTAAAGGAGGGAGATTCAGGCTGGACATGAGGAAGGAATCATTGCCCCTGAGGGTAATGAGAGCCTGTCCCAGGTTCCCAGAGAGGTGGTGGCTGAACCATCCCTGGAGACATCCCAGGCCAGGCTGGACGGGGCTCTGAGAACCTGAGCTGGTGGAGATGTCCCTGTCATGGCAGGGGGGGCACTGGGGGAGCTGGGAAGGTCCTTCAACCCAAACCATCTGTGGTTCTGTGATTCCCCGTCACCAACCTGCGGTCAGGGACATCTCAGCCAGCTTGAGGGGCAGGTCGGAGGGGCTGACGCCGGCCGGCGAGCCCAGGATGTCGGGCAGGGCATTGCGCCGGCCCGTTCGCCCGGAGGATGCGAAGTCCAGCACGGGTTCCACCTCGGTCATCCTAACCCTGCGGAGACACGGTCCCCTCCCCGTCACCCCTCCGAGCACGGCGGGCGAAGGGGACCCAGCAGGATACTCTGGTTCAGGGCAGGCAGCATCCCTGGGGAACGGGGCTGAGCCCCCAACAGCACCCCCCACCCACTCTGACCGCAGGGTCTCCAGGGGTGAAGGCAGGGGCCACCCTTCCCATGGGACTCCCTTGTCCCCAGGGTTGTCACCTTTGGGTGCTGTGACCTCTGCTGGTCACAGCATCATGGAGGAAGGAGGGTCCTGGGGGTCCCACCCCCCGCCCCGAGCAGCCTTACCGGGCGCCCTCCAGCCTGGCCCGGCGCTGCGTCTCCCCCGTGCCCCGGGTCCTGCTCCGCTCCCCGGCTGGCGGTTCCCCTCCCGATGTCCCCCAGCCAGGGACGGACCCCACGGGACTCGGGGGCTCCGGGCTGGGTCCCCTCCGGCTCCAACCTGCGGGAGGCAAAGCAGCGGTCAGCAATGGGGCTGGTGCCAGGGGGGAGCGGGGAACAAGCCTGGGGTGGGAGAGCTGTGTCCCCGTGCAGGGCACCCACAGCACCCTCTTCCCGGGGGGGCTCTGTCAAGCCCGGCTGCAGAGGGCAAGGACCCCTCATCCCTGGGGGGCAGGTGGGAGGAGGATGGAGAGCAGGGATGGGGACATGGAGGTGACACCAGCTGGGAGGTGGGACAGCAAGGGAGTGGAGAGGGGACAGCAGGACCAGCTGCAGTGCCAGGGGACAAGGGCACGTTGTCCCCAAGCTGGCGACACCACCGTGTCCCTTGGAGGGCGGCTCTTGCTGACCCACAGCAGGGAATGGTGACACCGGGGTCCCCTGGGCGGGTGGGGGCTCTCCCAGTAACCCCCCAGCCCTGTGCAGACCCCCACATGGAGCCAGCCCCCGTGCCGGGTCGTCACCAAGATGTTTGCTCAGCACTGGTAAAGGGTTTGGATTTCTGCAGAAATGTTTTGCAGCTGCAGACGGTGGGTGGCACAGGACCCCGCAGGGACAGGGTGGCCTCCACCCTCCCCAAACCCCCGTCCGCTCACAGGGTGCAAGGACCCCCAGGCTGCCCCATCCGCTCCGCGTCGGACGCTGGTGGCAATGCTGGGACCGGTGTCCCCAAGCTGGTGGCGGCAGGAGCTCGTCCTGCTGGGGGGGCACAAACTCACCGGTGTCCCCGGGGAATCGCTCTCCGGCAGAGGACGAGCCAAGGTCCCCGAGTCCTTGGGCACAGGCACCGTGCCGAGCGGGACGAGTGACCCCGGCTGCGTGAGAGGAGGAGAAATGAATGATTAACCCGGCAGGTGATTAATCACAGGGCGGCTGCCCCACGCGGGGCAGGACCCGGGCCCTTTTCAGCTGGGGAAACTGAGGCACAGAGCGAGGCTCAGATGTGTGAGGAGGGCAGGTTGGTGGCCCTGTGAGTGGCGGCTGTGCCGTGGCAAAGACACAGCAGAGGCGCGATGCTCCGTGTGCAGGCGTGTGCACACAACGTGCACCATCTGCGGCACTCTGGAGCTGCGTGTTTGAGTGTGCATTAGCACACGTATGTGCATTAGCACACGTATGTGCATTGGCACACGTATGTGCGTGTTTGCCTGCATGACCTCTGGCCGGGCTGCTGTGTGTGATGTACGTGTACGTGCAGCTGGCGCTGGGCTCAGGTTGTGCGTGTGCTGTCCTCTGGGACACGCGTGCACGCGTGGTGTCCCGCGGCACACGTATGTGCATACATGGTGCATTGTAGCACATGTTTGTGCATGCATGACACCCTCTGACACATGTATGTGCGTGGGTGGTGCATCGTAGTACGTGTGCGAATGCATGTCATGCCCCGGCACATATATGTGCATACACAGTGTCCCGTGGCACGTGTATGTGTACGCCAAGTGCCCTGTGTGCACGTCAGCACATACGTGCGCCCCTAAGTCAGCGTGAAGGCTCCTGCCAGCTCCAGTCAGTGCCAGCGCCGTGTCACCCCCTGCTCACACAGTTTCTCATCGCACACCACATGTTCAAGCTCAGGTCGATCATCTGGCACCGAGTGTCCCACGGCAGCACCCGCTCGCCTGGCAGGAGCCCTCGGCCTGGCAGCCCCGCTGCGGGCACCGGGACACGGGAGGTGACGTGGAGCATCCGAGATGGCCCCGGAGCACCTGCTGTGTCACCCTGGCACCCGCCTGGGAAGAGGAGCTGGGGGCAGCCAGGGCTCACGTGCCTGGTGCACGTGGTGGTGTGAGCACGTGAGCGTGCACAAGCACACGTGTGTGTGCATTCATGGTCACTTGCATGCGTAAATGTGGTGTTGGTCTATTCTCCCAAGGAACAATCGACAGGACGAGAGGAAACGGCCTCAGGTTGCACCAGGGTTGGTTGAGGTTGGATGTGGGAACAATTTCTTCCCCAAAGGGCTGTGGGGCATTGGAACAGGCTGCCCAGGGCAGTGCTGGAGTCACCATCCCTGGAGGGTTGGACAGACAGATGAGGTTCTCAGGACATGGGGCAGTGCCAGGGGTGGGGAACGGTTGGGCTCCATGATCTTGAGGGTCTCTTCCAATCTAAATGATTCTACAATTCTAAATTCACACATGCAACCATGCATGCACACCGGTGCACGTGTGTGTGCGCACATAAAGGCATACATGTGCACATACATGTACACAGGGATGTACATGTGCACTCGCAAGCTGCACACACACGCAGGCACACGTGGCCACACACAGACATGCAGACACACAGACACAGACACACAGGCAGACAGGCAGACAGGCAGACAGACAGACAGACAGGAAGCATCTCTCTGTGCGCACCCCAGCCCCCGGCGCTGGCTCAGACCTGGATCCCCGCAGCCCCGCTGGCTCCGCACGCTCAGGTCCTGCAGAGCTGGGCGATAACCAGCCCTCAGCACCAGTCCCACGGGCAGCAAATCCCCCCCAGCATGGGGCAAATAACGTTGCATAAACCCCAGACCTCGGCCTGCTGAGCAGGGATTTCCCCCTCTAAGCAGGACCGTTTCTGGCAGGCTTAATGTGGTCTCAGCTTAAAAAAGCTCCTGGGCTCACATGGAAGGTCCTCGGGGCCACTGCTCCTGCTTTAATGCCCCTAATGGGATATAGGGGGGGAGGGCAGAAATAAACCTTAATCCCTCCTGGAGATGGGCTGTGGCGGAAGAGACTGGGGAGAGGCGGAGGGAGGACGGAAGAGAAGAGCATGAGCCACCTGAAAATCCACTGGCAACTCTGCAGTCTCGATGTTATTAAGAGATGATGAACACAAATGAAAAATCGGAAGGATTTACCAAAGTGTAACCATAACATGGAATTAAATGAATGTTGCAAACTGGGAAGGAAAGAGCTGCCCTGGCTCAGAGAGGGATCACAGAATCACAGATGGTTTGGGTTGAAGGGACCTTCCCAGCCCCCCCAGTGCCCCCCCTGCCATGACAGGGACATCTTCAGCAGCTCAGGTTGCTCAGAGCCCCGTCCAGCCTGGCCTGGGATGTCTCCAGGGATGGTTCATCCACCACCTCTCTGGGAACCTGGGCCAGGCTCTCACCACCCTCAGGGACAATGTTTCTTTCTCATGTCCAGCCTGAATCTCCCTCCTTTAGTTTACAACCCTGAGAGCACCATCCAGGCAAATCAGCAACGAGTTCACAAGAGAGGAAAACCCAACGGGGCTGATTTACCCAGAGACCAACAGCCAACAGACAGACCAAACAGCCCCTGGAGCCCGGAGCAGCAGATGGCAATAATTAAACACAGAATAAAATCTGGAGAGCTGAGAGATTTCCCCGGGAGGCAGCAGGTTTGGTCCCGCCGGCTCCATCCCGAGGGATGCGGCTGCAGGCAGCACCGTTCCTGCCCGACGCAGGTGCCGGGGCCCGGGGATGCCGAGCAGCACCCGCTGCCGCGGAGCAATGGGCTCTGTCAGCTGTCAGAGGCCATAAACAGCTCCCGGGATCTAGGTGAAAGGGAATAAATATTGTCCTGAACTCACCGTCTCCAGGGCAGGGGGAGAAAATGAGGAAAGGCTCCAGGGATGTTGGCTGGTGCAAGAATATTTAACGTGGTTAAACGCAGACTGACATGGAGAACACGTTTTGCTTCAAGCCCAGAGCCTGGGGACATCCCAGCCCAAGTGCCTGGAGATGATGGTCCCTCCTGGAAGCGCTGCCTGGGGGGGATGCTGGGACCCCGCTGCCCGCCCCCGGCAGCAAAACCTGTCTGATCACAGGCCAGCACTTTTGTCCCTAAATCGCCAGGTTTCCAAGCGGGCTGGGAAGGTGCCTGGGCCGGCTCAGATCCTGTGTGGCACCTTCCGAGTGTCAGTGACACATCGCAGAGCGAAGCAGCGCAGGGACCCAAGTGACCCTGCGACCAGGTGCTCAGAGCATCATCAGGGTCTCACACTACTGTTTCCCCCACTGTCCCCTGGCTCCTCCTCACCACGCGGCCTCAGCTCCTTCCCGAAGCTCTGAGGAATCATTCCAGACGGTTTGCAGAGGAGGCTGCGCTGGCAGCTCCCTGAATCTCTGGCCCAGCCTGAGACGATCCAGCGCATCCTGGCTTGGCCCCTCCGTGTGATGCACTTTCCAGCAAACACCATTTCCCGAAAGGCATCAACACGTGGGCTCCACCACCTCCCCTCGCCACTGAGCAGTGGATCCTCCTTGTTAGACTAATGTACTTACAGCGGTAATTCCCGTTGCCCTCTAAGCCCCTTCCCGTTGTGTCCTTGCTTTGCGCTGTGACCTTCCTCCCCGCTCCTGCACACTCATCCTCACAGCCTGAACTGCTTTCCCTCTTCCCACAGGTCCTGCTCATGCTTGGATTGTTTCATCCATCAGTTTGGGGCACATTGAAGTGTCTCTTCCTCCACTCCATCATCCTGACATCCCTCTCATTATCCTGCCATCCCTCTTTTCCCTTTCCCTTGCTCCCTCTCTGGCCCCCATCACTGCCCTGCAGATGGGCAGGACCAGGTTTAGGCTCAGTCCGAACCCTGCTCATATCTAAATCCTGAATTATTCCACTCATCCAGGCTTGTTGGATATTGGTACCTAAATTCCCATTCAAGGCAAAGAGTGAGAATGAAGGACTCTGAAATGGGACACCGATAATCTCCATTCATTGTAATTTCTGGATGCCAACAGGAAGATGAGCACAAGAGGCGGGTTTTGCTGCTGACATCCATAGGATGGAGTTGCTGGGAGGAAAAAAACATGCATTATTGCTCTATCAATCCATTGTTGCGCTTGGGAATGGTGTGAGAGTTCAGCTCTGTTTAATACCTTCACACAAGCCAGGAAAAAAAAATAAAATCCAACCTGAGTCTCTCCAGACAGGATTTCAGGCTATTTGTATAAACTGTCGCTTTGGTTTGTAACGCTGCAAACATAAATCAGAGCAAGTCCTGCTCGAGGGTAAGAGCGAAACCAGCTCATGCGCTCGCTGACATCCCAACCCAAAGTCTCCCCGAGCATCTGCAGGGCAAACCCAAACGCTGCCAACCCGAATCCTGGCGCCTCCAGGCCTCAGGCAGTAACTGCCAAGAAAAGCCCCTTTGGATCCTGCAGCCCGCACAGAGAGGGACCTGGCACCGCAGGTAAATCAGTGTTTGCTCCTGTAGCCGAGGGAGGGAAGCAGGAGCTTCCCCTACCACGCGTCTCCATCGCAAAGCAGGTGATCTAACAGGAGGTAATTGCGATGATTGAGCCCTGGGTAATACAGCTCCCACCGTAACCTTTAGTTAACTGCTCCAACGACAGCACAAACTATAATTTTGCATAATAAACGTGTCACCCACATCTAAATCAGTTTCATTCTTTAGCAATTTCAGGCTCCCTCCTCCCCAAATGGCTCTTCAGCAGCTGCTCCGGCCTGAGCGCCCTGGGTGGGAGCCGGCAGATCCAATCTGAAACTCTGGGGACAGGGACATCCCCGATTCTCCTGGCTGTGGGTGCAGACTGCGTGGGTGGCACAGGGATTTGTGCCAGGGGAAACCCAAGGAGCTGCGAAGATGTTGTAACACAGGCCGTGGGCTGTTGGGGCAGGGGCTGGGTGACCTGTGGGGACACAGGGTGCCAGCTGGGTGCCACCAGGGGCATGCTGGGCTGTGCCAGGCTGGGAGCACCATGGGCTGGGTGACACGAGTCCCCAGGCACTCCTGAAATGCAGCCGGACGGCCCTGGGCTCTGCTGTGCACTGCAGGAGCATCCTTCCCGTACAAGGTCTCTTTTCTCCGTCCGCCACTGGCCAGCACTGGGAGGACTGTGGTCCAGCTGGGTAGCGTGGGGAGGGCAGCGGGGCGCCCTGGGGAAGCAGCACTGAGTTTGGAGGAGCCTCCCCAGCTCTGCCAAAGCAGCAGAGCATGTGCAGGCACCTGGATAATTAATTTTGGGCAACAGAACCATCTGCCAGCTTCCTGGGCCACGTGCTGCAGCTGGTACCCGCGGTTCCCCGGGGAGCCCCCTGCACGTGCTCCCCCACAGATCCCTGTCAGAGGCAGATTTTCTCCTTCCAAGAAGGGAAGGGGAAATCTCCCAGGGTGTCCTGCTCCCCAGGCAGCATCCCCTCAGGAGGGACCAACGCATGGTGAGGAAGAGCTCCAGATGTTTTCCCCCATCCCTGCACGGATGCTGGAAGCATCATCAGGATTCCTTGGTGGTGCCATGTCCCCACAGGGTCCCAGCAGCCTGTCCTGTGAGGGAGCGTGGGGTCAGGTCAGGAACAGGTGCCAGAGCTTCACCAGCTGAGCTGGGAGCTGAACCCCAAGGCTTCGCCCAGGGTGGCTGCAACCACAGCCACCGACAGCCACCCCCGCACAGCCCCCAGTTCCAACCACCTCCCTGCATCCCACTCCTGCAAGGAAATGTTGCAATTCCCACAATTTAAAAAAGTGAGGAGAACCTGGCTCTGCCACCACATTTCCCCCTCCAAAACCTCTGGCTTTCTGGGAGGAAGATGCTGATGAGAAGATGAAGGATGGAGACAGTGGTAATGCCCCCCCCACCCCATTACACCTCCCACCTCTCCTGCCCTGCCGTGACAAGAGGGGGACATCCCAGGAGGAGCGCAGGCAGCTCCCCATGAGAGCGAGGGTTGAGGTGTCCCTCGGTGGACAGCCCCAAGGTCACGGGCTGTGAGCATTTGGGGTGAGCACAGGACATCCCGCCTCTGCCACCTCCTCGCTGGCACTGCCACCCAGCCAGGGGACCGGAGCCAGCTCTGGGGACCAAAGGGACCTGATCCAAGCATCTGCAGGGGCAACCTGCCAAAAAAATGCCCTGAAGGCAGCGAGAAGGGGTTGTCCCTGGGGAAGCCCTTTCCTCCCAAGAGGATGACGCCTGCCCGGGGTGGGGAGGAGGTACAAGATGAGCGTGTCCCCTGCATGGAGCGGTGCTCAGCCCTGTGCTGGGTGTCCCTGGGCTCTCACTGCCTGGGACCCCCACAGCTCCCCAGGCCCAGAATCATCTGAGAAGCTCAAACCTGGGAAGCTGAGGGCTGGAGCTGGGGAGTCGAGGTGGCTGAGATGAGCACGGAGCAGGATGGAAGGTGGAGGGGGCACTGGTGACCCCAGGACCTGCCAGGGAGGAGGGGGCAGGGGGTGAGGGGTGGGTGTCAGGGGTGAGACTGAGATGCCACCAGGGGGTTGACCTGAAGTGCCCACCCCAAGATGGACAAGCCTGGATGGTGCCTGACCACTGCTCACCCCGATCCTCCCAGAGCCACCTGTCCCCGGTGGAATGGGCATGGACCCCCCCAAGTCCTTGAGAGACACCCCACTGTCCTGTTTAACACCGCAGCCTGTCACTACGTCTCATCCCCCCAAAATCACTCTTCCCCTGAGGACATCGCCATCTCCTGAGCCTCCCGCCTCTCCACCCTCTCTTTGCTCTGATTTGCAGCCATGGAGCTGCCACCCGGTCCCCAGCACCCACGGGCACAGAGCATCATCCACCGCCATGGCCCGTGGCCTCTGTGCAACCACGTCACCGGCACCCGCCACCCGCCGGCGGCTCACCTGGGCTGTGCTGGAGCCGGTGCCAGTGTCGGTACCGATACCGATGCCGGTGTTGGTGCTGCTGCCGGTGTTAACGCCTGTCCCGGTGCTGATGCTGATAGCGATGCTGGTGTTGATGTCGGTGCCGGTGCTGATGTCGGTGCCGGTGCTGATGTCGGTGCCGGTGCTGATGCTGATGCCCGTGTCAGTGCCGAAGCCGGTGCCGGTGCGGCCGCCGGTCCGGTGCCAGCCGGGCGGGCCGGAGGACGCTGCCGGGCTCTGAGCCCCGGGGAAGCTCCGGCTCCCTCCAGCCCCTGGGGCACCCGGGGCCGCCGCCGNCCCCATCCCCATCCCCACCTCCATCCACATCCCCATTCCCACCGGGGACCGGCCCCTTCCTTCCACCGAGACCCCCCCGCATCCCCACCCCGGCCGGCCCCGCGCTCGGTGGCTGTGTCCCCGGGGAGCTGTGTCCCCTGTGTCCCCTCAGTTTGGGGGGGCAGTGACATCCCCACCCGTCTCCCCCCATAAGGCTCCATAGGACACCATTGCCCCGCGATGCGCGGGGGTCTCAGGCGGGGGGCTGGCAGTCCAGCGCACCCAGTGGCTCTGCCTCCCAGCCAGCCCGCTCGGAAAAATATACAAACCCCAGAATTTCTTCTGAGTTAGGGTCCCTGGCTGCAGCCCTGGGGAAGGAGCCCCATAGCCCCTGTGGTGGGGCAAGGAGGGCTCTGTTCACAGCTTGGCCCCAGCCCACACACCTCCCTGCGCATTTATTTCAGCCAAAAATAATGGCCAGGCTCAAAATCTTGGGGAAAAAAAATAGTTTAAAATATGTGGCTGCACCCCTGCGGTGTGTGGTGCCCGGGGGGGGTCGGTGGGTGGGCTGGGAGAACCTGTTTCTGGCTGGTAAATCCACCTGCTCACAGCCCAGCGCCGCGTTCTGTCCAGCACAAGGGCTGTTCTCACGGCAGAAGGACGCGGGGCAGGGCCTGGGTGCAGAGCAGATGTCACCGTCTCGGCAGCCCCGGTTGCTCCTGGCACCAGCGTCACCTCGAGGGGTGCACATGGCCAACGCGATGGGGGTTCCACACCTGTACCCCTGAGCCGTGAGGGAGGGGGGAGGCAGTGATGATCAGACCCACCCTGAGTGTGAATTAAAAGCAACTCAAATTTGCACGCAGGAGCGATAACCCACGTCCTTGGGCTGCCACTGGTGTGTGCAACTGGGAAAAACAGTGGTTTTGGTGAAAGGCTCCAAAATGTCCCCTCCTGAGGTGGATGTCCCTGTGGATGGGGAAGCGAGGAGCGCTTTCAGGGGGGTGTCCCCGGGTGACAGTGTCCCTGCTCCCCTGGCCCTGCACCGGGATGCTGTTCCCAACAGGAGCAGATCTGGGGTCACATTCCCAAATTCCTGGCTCTGGCCGACTTCCTCTCCCTGCTGACGGGGAGGGGTGACGCTCAGCACCCAGAGCAAGGTCCCCATCCCGTCCCTTCCCTGGGGGAGCTCAGCACCGACCGGGGCTCGGGGGCCACGGGGAGAAGCCTGGCAGAAGTGGCAGACCCGGGAAGGTCGATGCTTTCCTGACCTCTACACCAACCAGCACGGCAAATTGGGACGTGCCTCACCATTCCGGGGCTGCAGAGGGGCGAGAGATGCCCGAGCAGCCAGGGCTTGGCTGGTCTCAGCCTCCGGTACCCCCGCACCCCCAGCAGCTCGGGGGGCTGGAGCCACGGCCCCAGCAGCCAGCAGGAGGGACACGGTCCTGCCCGCTCGCTCACGCGTGGTGACGGGCGACTGGCAGCTCCCGCGGCCGGCGGGGAGGGAGCCTTTGCCAGGCGCTATTTTTAGCCTCCTCACGCTCCGTTTTCTCCTTGACTGTCTCCCCTCTCCGGAGCAGTCTCAGGCCGAGCATGGGCGATGTTTATCCTGCCTGGCACCTGATGGGATGTGACACTGGCTGGGATGTGACGGCTGCCATCCCTCTGTGCCTGGGGATGAGCGGGAGCAAGGGAGGCGATGCTGCGGGGATGGGGAGGGAGAGGAGGGCGGCCCAGGGTGGTTGGGGGGGTCCTGCTGGAGCACCCTGGGGTGGGTGTCTCTTCCCCCTGCTGTCCCCAAGGGATGCTCTGCCCAGGGAGATGCTGCTGCTCCCTGCTCTGCCGCCTGCTTTAAACCCTATTTTCTCCTAAAAAAGGGAGCTGCAGGCAGGGAGGAGCAGTGCTGTTCTCCACTCGCCTGCCCAGCACTGCGGGCTCTGACCTGCGATAAAAGTCACCTCCCAGGGAGAGCAGCACTTTGCTGTTCCTCTTTTAGATGTATCTTCCCAATTTCCAGCCTAGTTTAAACCCTGATTTCTCACTGGGTATGTAGGTGATGTGGAGGAAAGGTTATTCCTGAGCTGAGCTCGCCCCTGGTCTGCGTCAGTCCCTCCATTAAGGTGCTATTTTGGGACACGGGTCACAGGGTCTGGGGACCTGCAGGTTGTTCCCTGGCTGGGGACAGAGACTTTCCATGAGCCTGGGCAGGACACGGCCTTGGGGCCACCCTTACATGGGGGTACCAGCCCTGGATCTGCAGAAAACCTGCTCAGCCCTTTGGAAAAACCATCCTGCTTGTGCAATCTCAGATACCAACAGCAGCGAGAGCGTCTCATTTCCTGAGGATTTAAAATTAGAGGAAAAACGCCAGCAAGCACCTCCCAGGGAGGCAATTTGTCACCAGGTAGGGTGGAGTGTCCCACTGAGAGGAAAGTCTGGACATGGCCATGCTGCCTCGACGGGGGACGTTAAGGTCACAGCGGACAGCAATGTCCTTCCCGGGCACCCTCGTTGCTCCGGGTACTCAGCCATCTGGAGCTGAGCTCGCTGCACCGTCCTTTGCAGGGCACAGCGGTTCCACAGCACCATCTCCCCCCAGACACGATGTGATGGGGGTGATGGAGACCTCCTGCCCCCCGTGCCGTGCAGCTGAGCAGCCCCTGGGTCCGAGCACAGCCCCGTGCATCCCCTCCACAACGAGGGACAGCACACGAGCTGTATTTGCTGTTTCTGCAGATCAGGGCATCTGGAATACCTGCAACGAGTTGCACAGGTCTTTGCAACGCAGCTGCAACTTTGCCATTGCCAGCAGGATGGTAAAATTCAACCAAAATAATGGCTTGGACGTGGTGGGATTTGCCCAGTTTCGGCTTTAAGAGACCAGATCGGGGCAGTGAGGCAAGCCTTCGGAAGACAGGTTTGGTGGAGTTAACTGGGCATAAAGAAAGCATCCCAAAAACACATCTTCATGGGCAAAAAAAGAGCTCAGATCTGTTGTTCATGCTCCAGTAACTTCCAGCTGCCTGGATGGGGATGCGAGGAGCCTCACAAACTGTCCCCTGCCAGCGGAGGGGGATGCCTGCCACAAAAGCCCTGGGATTTAACCAAAACCACCAGACTTCAGGCCCCGTTCTCCCCCAGCAGACCCTCACTGCCTGGCTGAATGCTGGGATGCTGTAAACCAGCCAAATCAGCCCAAATCACCGCAGGCAAATCGCTAACTGACCCAGTAGCCATCAGCCGGCGGGGATGCGGGCGCTGCCTGCAGCCCTGCCTGTTCGCTGCCTCCACTTCCAGCAGCCGGAGGGATTTGTGTAAAGCTCCCAGCGCCCGGGTTGGGCTTTTTTTATCCCTGGCTGTTTTTACGTTGACATTCGTAGCTGTGCCACTGGCTCCAGCGCCGCTCGCTAACCCCTTTTACAGGCAGCTAAATATAGCCCAGGCAGCTAAGCAAAATCTGCTCGGCAGGGCCACGTGGGGCTCGGCAGCACAACCGCGGGCTGGTGAGGGGTCTGGAGCACCGGGGGGGACAAGAATGTCCTCGCTGGTGGCCTCTTCCCCCCCATGGTGTCTCACCCCCATCCAGGTGAGCATCACCGCAGCTTTGGTGCTCCCAATGGCATCTCATCGCTTGTCCCTGCTTTGGCGGCCCCGTTTCACTCCCACCCTGGGCTTTCCTAAGGTCCTCCCACCTAAATTGGGATATTTTATCCTGGAGAGCAGCTGGGCTTTATCAGCATCCCTGATCCGGCAGGAACATGGTATAAAACCCCAGATGCTGCTGCACTTAATAAAAAAGCCACATAGCTCCGGGGATCCACGTGGGTGTTGTGTGAAGCACCCGGCGCAGGGAGCAAACCCCAAACCTGATGAGGACCCTGTGAGCTCCCCTGCACCCCACAAAGGGTCTGCAAAGGGGGGAACACGGCTCCCACCCCATGGCTCACTTGCCTATGGGTGCAGCCCGGTTTCTGTCTCTCCTGTCAAAGACAGATATTGCTGCCGGAGCCGTGAACTCATTAAGGAGACACTGATCTAATTGTCTCCATGCCGGCGCTTGTGGGGTTTTTTTCTTTTTTTTTTTTGTTTTAAACAGCAAGGATTGAGGCAAAAGGCTGACTGGAGAAATCTAATTGGATCCCCACGGCTCATTAGCCATTCCTCCAACAGGAAGAATCATTAAGGCTGAAAATGAGCAGGCTCGAAAACCGCCTGCGCCATACGCGGCTTTCCACGGGCATCCCAAATTTGCAATCCCCGCAGCTGGGATGCCTGGGTGGCACTGGGGACACCCTGTCACGCAGGGGACGTTGGAAAGTGCAGGTGAGGGGCTCAGGGGCTCTCGTGCTGGAGTTTGGAGGAAGGTCAGAACCTTTGGGTGCTGTAAAAGCGAATTGGGGGCTCAGACCTAGAGCAGAAGCACCCAGCGGTGTGGAGGCTGCAGGCTGGGAATGACACAAGAGCCAGGTCCTCCTGCCTGGGGGACCAAGGGCACCTTCAGACCAAGCTCTCCCCTGCTTCTTCCTCCCCCAGCCTCCCTGTCCCACCGACTCGGATCCTGGTGCCTCGGGGGGGACATTCAGCTCACAGTGGAGTCACCTCCTCCCCAGATTTTCCTTCCCAGCAGTTGTGTCAGTGCAGAAACTCCTGCTTGACACTCTCATCCATCACCCACCAGGCATCTGGCCACCACCACCAGGAAGACAAACAGCGTCTGTCCAAACTCAGCAGGGAAATGCTGAAGCTTTTCCAGCCAGTCGCTAAATCAAGCTTCAAGGACGGAGGGTGCCCGGCATTTCTTGGCCTTGCAGTGCTTCGCTTTTCTGGCTGGGAGAGGCTTTGTGGACAAGACCAAATGAGAGGTCTAGTGATGGCCCATTACAGAAACCACCAGCCATGGCAGCTCTGCGTCACCACTGGCCTTTAAGACATCTCAAACTGGCAAAACGTCCTCAAAGAGGGTCCCAAATGCAAATCTCAGTGGGTTTCCCAGCAGCAATGCCAGCAGGCAGGTTGCCCATCACTACATTCTGAGGGTTTTCTTGATCTCCATCAGGCTCCTCAGTTGGGCTGATGCATTTGAGGTGTTTTCTGCTGCTAAGCCTGCGGTGCTGCAGGACGGGAGGCTCCTGGTGAACACAAGGGCCAAAGTTGGAGCTCAGGCGCAGAAGGTTCTGCAGGTGCCTGCAGTGGTGCTCCCGGAAATCATCCCCCTCGTTTCCATTGGGTTTGAATCCTGGCTCCTGTGGCCCTGACCACCCTACCTCTGCCTGTAATTAAAGGCCAAGCAATCACCCATTGTGAGTCCTCCCGTGTCTCTGTTTATTACAGAAGAGCTTAGCAGAAAACTAATTCCCTGACTCAAAAGCATCCTTAGACAAGGGGGGAGGGAGATGCTGCAATTGCAGGACTTCTGCATTTGTCCTTCCCATCCCAGCCTGGCTTTGTGCCTGTCCCCCTTCTCATCTGGGGGCTGGAAAACCCAAGAGAGGCAGCACAGCTGAGAAAATACACAGCTGGCAGTAAATGGGAGGCAGCTTCACCGCTGGCCCCCTCGCCTGCCCCCCCCACAGCGCGGGAAGGGCAGGGGGACCCCCCACACCTCCCAGCACAGACGAGCAGCGCCCTGAGATCCTGGAGCAGTTCCCCAGAGCACCCGAAACACAAAGCTGTGACGTCCTTGCTGGCAGCTGGTGGCTGAGGGGAAGGGTCCTGGGTGCCCTACAAGCCCCATCCAGGAGCGGGGCCAACCCCCCGGGCGATGGAGGTTGGACAACCCCGTGGACCAGGGGGTTTGTCAAACCCCAAATCATCACCCCAAAAATGCATCTTACACCGTGCCTGCATTTGCCTGCACTAGACGATGCTCAGGAGGAAAGGCGCTTGATGAATCCAGCTGATTTTCCAAATACAGACTTGATTATTAATTATCATTAATCACCATAATGTTGGTTCATCCATGAATAGCATCACTGGGGCTCAGCAGGAACCCTTCTGGCTGTGCCCACTGCTAAGCTGGTATTGTCCCAGATACTGTCACACGAGATCATTTCTTTCCCCCCGGGTCCCCGGATGGGAGGGCACCCCTGGCAAGCTGTGCTGCCAGTCTGGGGCAACCCCCAGCCCCATAACCCCCCCACAGTGGGCAGAAAATGACCCCCTGGCCCCTAAAGAACCAGAGACAGGGGAAAGGGGAAAGAAAATGTCTCCTTGTGCCTCAGGAATGCTGAGTGATGGAGGTGAAGTAGCAGAGGGGGTGGCTGAGCAGAAAAAAAGGTGTTTTATCAGGGATCCATGGGCAAGGATGCTCCAAGCCCTGCTGAGCAGTGGGACACAGGCTGGGGGCTCCTGCTGCGGGGGGGCTGGAGGCAGCCCCACGTTCCTGGGTTCATCCCCCATCCTTCATCTTCCCCGTGTGCAGGGTGGTGTAAAAGCAGCGTGTCCTCTGGTGCAGGGGGGACTGTCACAGCTCTGTCACCCATGACATTGCTGCCTGCCCTGCCAGGTCGTGCTCCAGCCCTGGAGCAGCTGTCCCTGCAGACGTGTCACCTCCCGAGAGGTGACAGTGAGGGGCTGATGCTGTTAGAGGTGGCAGTGGCATGGCTGCCGCTCACCAGCAAAAGCCAGGTGTGGGGACACCCCTGTGACACGAGTGGGGTGTCCTGTCCCTCCTGGCAGCTGGGGCCCTGCTTGGCCGTCAGGGACCGAGCCCAGCCACTGTCCCCAGCCACTGTCCCCACTGCCCACAGCTGTGTGCACCGGTCTCATACCGGCACTGCCATCTGGTGGCATCACCAAATGGGACGAGGGGATTGTGGGGTGCATCGGTCCCTCCAGGGTCCGCGGAGCCGGTGGGATCTCTGTTCCCTGCATGCCAGCGGGCTCACATCCCTACAAGGCACATGAGGACAGCAGGACCAAGGGGACAAACCCCCCTCTATTTGATTTGCCCTTCCTGGAGGACAGGGACTGAAGGACATTCCTGCTGCAGGTGTCACAGGGCTTGGGTACCCAACCAGGAAGGGATGGGACCACCCAGAGCCCCCACTCCCAGCCGGGTGCTGTGTCTGCCACCAGCCCATCGTGTCCCCAAGGCCACCGCCTGTCCCGCGGGCGCTGCCAGACCCGTGCCCGCACACAGCCAGCCCGGGCAGGGCCCCAGCCACCCCCCGGCCACCCCCCGAAGGAAAGGCAACCTGAGCTCCGCTGACATCAGTGAGCAATTTCTGGGCACTGACCTCTCCTGTTGCAGGGTGCAACCAGCCGGCAGCTTCTGGGAGCCCACAGAGCAGAGCTTTTTGGTTTTTTAATTTGTGCCAACAGAAGCCGAACCCTGGAGCTTTACCTCTGAAGCAAGAAGTGTGACACCCTCCTCAGCCTCAAGGACACAGAGGACACACTGGCTCCCGCCTGCCCCAGCCCTGTGCCCCCCAAATCCTGCCTGCTGCCACATATGTACGTTCCCCGCCGTCTAAATTTAGGGTCTGGATGTGTGCTAGCACATCCCAGTTTATCTCAGCCCCTGAATTATGCACACCAGCAGCAGGGCAGCACTCGCTGTGCCGGGTGGACGGTCCAGCCACCGGCCGGGCGGGGAAACCCGCTGCCCGCGCAGCCCCAGCTCCCACCCTCGGCGCTGTGTGTCCCTTGTCCCCCTCGCCCCGGATCTGGTCCCACAGGGGGAGTTTGTTCAGGCTGGTAGGTGTGCCGGAGATGGAAGCTGCGCTGGAGCCGGTGTCTGCTGGAACTGGTGGGTCTGCTGGAGCTGGGAGGTGACAGCAAGGAGAGCTGCCATAAGTACACAGATGACAGAAGGAAGACTAGGAAAAATACGGTCACGTTGCTCCATGAGATGGGGGAACCCAGTGCCACAAGACACAGAAAGGCTGAAGAACTGAATGCTGCCTTTGCTGCTTCACTTGCAACAGCAACTTTCGGGAATCCCAGGTGCCAGAGACTATGGGGAAAGGCTGGAGCAAGGAAAAGCTGGGTGGTGTACTGGAGCTGCGTGGTGTACTGGCACTGGTGATGTGATGTACTGGAGCTGGGTGCTGTACTGGAGCTGGTGATGTGATGTACTGGAGCTGGGCGGTGTACTGGAGCCACTCTGTGTTGGAGTGGAGTGGTGCACTGGACTTGTAGGACTTGATGGCCAGTAGCAGCCCAGCACTCTGCTCTTTCTGGGCCTCAGACGCTGTTGCTGACCCCATGTCTCCCATCAGCAGCCCTCAGCAAGGCCATATCTACCTGCACAAGCTGCATCGATGAAAAATCACAGGGCTGCATTAACTTCTCGCTTGGATCCAGGTGCCAGGTGACCCCAGGCCCCCACAGCATTGTCAGCTGCTCTGGGGACATGTGTTGGTGCAGACCTGACCCAGCCTTTCCAAGGGGACCCAATTCACAGTGAACACACTCAAAACACCCCTCGGGACCCTGAGCTGCCTTCAGAGGAGCCAACCCCTTCCCGCGGTGGGTGCCTGGGCAGCACCCCAGCTCCGGGGCACCCCAGAGCCCCCGCTCCGGGCCGGGCTCCCGCTGCCGGGGGGGTCCCCTCGGCGCTAAACGGTGCAGGAGGACCCGAGGAGCCGCTCCCCCGCTCCGAGGGGCTCGGGGGGGGTGCAGGGGATTCCGTGCGGCCGGGAGGGGGAGGGCCCCGCCTCGGCTCCCCCGCCCCGCCGCAGGGGCCGCCCCGGGGGAGGCGGCAGCG
>VWYH01007286.1:32302-202852 GCA_013399365.1 Pampusana beccarii
GCAGCGCCCGCCCCGAGCTGGAGCCCCGGGGCCGGTCCGGGCGGAGCCAGCGCGGCCGCGGAGGGAGCGGGGAGCGGCGGCCGCGCCATGGGGGCCTGTCTGGGTGTCTGCTCCGTGCTGAGCTGCGTGAGTGCCCGGCCGGGGCTGCGGGACGGGAGCGGGAGGGGAGCGGGGAGGGAATGGGGCTGCGGCCGATCCGAGCACCGCAGCGGCGGGCGCGGCCCCGGTGCTGCTGCGGCTGCGGGTGGGAGGTGCAGGGGAGGCCCAGGGAAGTGTGCGGGACACCCCGGGGGTGTGCACGGGTACCCTGGGGGGCGGAGGAGATGCGGGGAGTTCCAAGGGAAAGGCGGAGGGTGTAGGGGACCCCCGGGGGGATGCACCCGTCTGTGCCTGGGGGGATGCAGGGACTCCCAGGGGGATGCAGGGGACCCCTGGATCGATGCAGCCCTCTGTGTTTGGGGGGATGTGAAGGACACCCGGAGCAGGGCATCCCACAGCTCCCGGGGGTATCCAGGGGAGACCCGGGGGTTCACCCCAGATAATTCTGAGGCTCATGAATGTCATGGTTGAGGGGAACATGGAGTCTGAGGGTGCCTGGGGTGCTGTGCCCCAGTGCACCTGGGGGACGTGGGGAGCCAGAGGGGTGATGCCCTGCTGCCCCTGGGGAAGTAGGGTGGTCCTGGCCCTCCTGCTCTTATATACTGGGGGGCCCAGTGCTGCTGCGCGCATGCGATGCTTGAGGGGCTGGGGGTCCTGCCTGGTTCTCACTGCCGAGCCCCAAAGTGGGAGGCAGGGGATGGAGTAGGAAGAAGGAGCCGGGAGAGGGGATGCAGGTCCGCGGGTGGGGCTGCTGTGTGTGGGTGCCATGGCGCAGGGCGGGTGCAGGGTGTGTGATTCGGGGCGCCGTGCCCGGTGACGTGGGGTGCGGGATCCGGGGCGCCGTGCCCGGTGACGCAGCAGCTGCCCACGGCCGGTGCTGCCGTTCCTGGCACTGCCTCACCTGCGGGCACAGCGCCAGGCAGGGCGGCGATGCCGACCCGGGAGCCACCAGCCTGGGAACGGGGCTGGTTTCACAACTTGACCTCAAAGTTTTGGAGGTTTAACGACCAGGAGCTTTTGAAACATAAGATCGGACGGAGGGCGGTCTGCAAGGCCTCTCTGTCTGCAACATGCACCCAATACTCTTCCTTATGGGCAGGTATCAGAAAACCTGGGAGTTACTCTAGAGCAGGGATGGGGAGATTCTGGCCTAATTCTGGATTTTTTCCCCCAAAAAATGGTTCTGGCCCAGGCAGAAGACCCCTACAAAGCCACCTGCCAGGTGTGAGAGCCACCAGCCTCCCGAGCATGTGCCTGGCCCTGTGGGTTTGGTACTGATTAACCTGCCGGGTTGTTAATTTAACAGGAGGTAAAGACCGGTTGCTCAGCATTGCGTTGGGTTGACTCAGTCTCTGCATCCAGCGTTTTGCAGGGGTGAAGGCGGCTTGCAGAAGATGTGTTGTTGGGCTGGTGTTGTTGGGCTGTTTTTGTTGAGCTAGTGTAGCTAGGCTGGTGTAGCTGGGCTGGTGTCGTTAGGCTGGTATAGTTGGGTTGGTGTAGGGTTGGTGTAGTTGGGTTGGTGTTGGGTTGGTGTAACTGGGTTGGTGTTAGGTTGGTGTAACTGGGTTCAGGTTCCCTGGCTGGGTGGACAGTGCCTGTCCAGCTCCGTCCACGCTCTCCCAGCCCCCAGGCCGAGGAGGGAGCGGAGCAGCCACGACGTGCGAGTCGTGCAGGAGGTGAGCTGGATTTAATGAGGAAGTGGACAGCAAAACTGGAGAGATTAATCTTTCATCTGCTGAAAACCGATACTTCCTCATTACTCCACCGCTCTCGCTCTGCAGCCGCTTCCCTTGTTGGCTTTTTCCATTCCGCTGTTCGGCCACTGGCCGTGTTCATACTTAGGGGCGTTTTCAAAAGGCTTTTCAGGGAGGTGTATCAAAGCGTGTCCTTAACGTGGGAAGATTTTCCTTGCTCTTAACCCACTTGTTTTAAAAGAAAAAGGCTAAAATCAAGAGATGTCCAGGCAGCAGGTCAGGTTAGTGTGTGGCACAGGGCTCCTTTGCAAAGGATCTTAGAGGGGGAGACCCAAGAAGGGCACCAGGAGCCACAAAAAAAGGCTCCTGGTGACATGGGACTCTCGCGTGTCACCAAGAAGGTCAGTGGGATGGGGCTGCTGTGCCCCGTTACCTCGGCGGTTGTCTTCCCGTGGTTGCAAGAGGCTGTAAAACCTGAAATACAGCTGTGGGGCTTGGCCACGTAAGAGTCGTCCTCGAAAACAAACCTCCGGCAGGTTCCGGGGATGCTGAGGGCTCCCGGAAACCTCCTCCTAGAAACCAGCTCGTCTACCTGCAGCTTCCCCAGAGGTCAACCCCGAATCCAACAGTCTCTTAAACAGCAACAAACCTCACAACTTTCCAGGCCAAATTTCGACCTCTCTGACGCAGGATGCTCTCGTTGCAGGTGTCCTGTCTCTGTGGCTCCGCACCTTGCCTGCTCTGCGGCTGCTGCCCCTCGGCCAAGAACTCCACCGTCTCCCGCCTCCTCTTCACCTTCTTCCTCTTCCTCGGCACCCTCGTGTCCATCATTATGATAATCCCTGGCGTGGAGAAGGAGCTGTACAAGGTAAATAACTCCCGGAGGTCACTGGGCTTGGTTGTAATGGGGAAGAGGTTTAGCTCCTGGTGGGTATGTGAGGCTGAATCAGAAAGTGAATTTTTGGGGCTTGGTGTTGATTCTATTCCTTTTTTTTTTCTGAGCATCTCACTGAGAGGGGGTGTTGTTAACCCTGGTTTTCCATGGAGGAGAAAATGCAGCAGGATGATTTCATGCATTATCTGGTTTTCACGAATGTGTCACAGGAGACATCCCATTTTTGGGTTCAGCTGTCCAAGTGACTTGCAAGTCCCGGAGGTGGGACTTCAGCTGGTGTCTGCCGGCAGAGCTAATGTGAGGGCTGGGCTGGGCTTTTTGGGAAATCATGGTTTCATCCCAGCTTTCCACTGACCTGCAGGGTGGCTTTAGCTGTGTCACCCCCACTGTCCCCAGGCGGGCCAACCACTTGCTTCACAGGTGGCATTGGAGCAGCCATGAGCTGGCCCATCTTTGGTGGCACCAGGGCTCGTGGTGGGTGTGGGATGCTGGGGTGATGCTCACCCTCCCATCACCTTTGCAGCTCCCTGGCTTCTGTGAAGGCAGCGGGTCGGTCCTGGGCGTCCAGACCCACGTCGACTGCGGCAGCTTCCTGGGCCACAAAGCCGTGTACCGCATGGGCTTCGCCATGGCCGCCTTCTTCTTCCTCTTCGCGCTGCTCATGGTGTGCGTGCGCAGCAGCAAGGACCCGCGAGCCGCCGTGCAGAACGGGTGAGCGTCCGTCCCTGGGGGGACACAGCCCCCTTCCCCGCTGGGTTCCCGCTTGCAGACCGTGCCTCCTCTCTCCTCCCGCAGCTTCTGGTTCTTCAAGTTCCTGGTGCTGGTGGGGATCACGGTGGGAGCCTTCTACATCCCCGACGGTGCCTTCACCTCCGGTGAGGACCTGCCCACCCTGTCCGCTGGGTTAACCCTCAGCACAGGGTCAAACCCAGGATGGAGCTGGCCAATTCCCATTTTCCCTGCTCTTAACTGGCTTTTCTCTTGCCCTCCAAGTCTGGTTTTACTTTGGCGTGGTCGGCTCCTTCCTCTTCATCCTCATCCAGCTCATTCTCCTCATCGACTTCGCCCACTCCTGGAGCCAGCTGTGGCTGCGCAACGCGGGCGAGAGCAACGCCAAGGGCTGGTACGCAGGTGGGTACGGTGGCACCGCAGAGGGTTCAGGGGTGGGGGAACTGATCCTAGGGGTGGGTGACACTGAGCTGGCACTGACCTGGGCCTCTGCTCCACCCTCTTTTCTTTTTGTTTTCTCCTCCAGCCCTTTGCATCGTCACCTTCATCTTCTATGCCGCCTCCATTGTGGCTGTAGTTCTGCTCTACATCTACTACACCAAGCCCGAGGACTGCACGGAGGGCAAGGTCCTCATCAGCATCAACCTCATCCTCTGCCTCGTTGTCTCTGCCGTGTCCATCCTGCCCAAGATCCAGGTGAGGTGGCGGGGGGACAGCTGGGAGGCCGGTGGCTGTGTCACCGCGGGGTACAGGGCCAGCCCTGAGCACCTGCCGTTGCGTTTGCAGGATGCTCAGCCGCACTCGGGGCTGCTGCAGGCGTCCCTCATCACCCTCTACACCGTTTATGTCACCTGGTCCGCCCTGGCCAATGTACCGAGTAAGCAGGATGTGGCCTTGGGTTCGGGAGCGGGGTGCGTGGGGCAGCACCACACACGGGAGTGGGTGCTTTCCCCCCTGGGTGTCTGGAGAAAGGTGCT
This sequence comes from Pampusana beccarii, assembly GCA_013399365.1. Lineage (NCBI taxonomy): Eukaryota > Metazoa > Chordata > Aves > Columbiformes > Columbidae > Pampusana > Pampusana beccarii. Next base: position 36,697 of record VWYH01007286.1, read on the forward strand.
GAACCCCCCGTGTGTGTCCCCTCAGCCCCGACCTGTAACCCCACGCTGCTGGTGAGGAACAGCACCAGCTCGGCGATGGCCACCCAGCCAGTGACAACCTGGTGGGACGCCCCGAGCATCGTGGGGCTGATCATCTTCATCCTCTGCACCCTCTTCATCAGGTGGGGACTTGGTTATATCCCTGGGGACGGCGCTGTCCCTCTGCCTGCCTGGAGCAGAGAGGCATTGGAGGCTTGTAGGGAAAGGTGACGCTGGAGGGGAGGTCACAGCTTGGTCTGGGGCTTTTGTCACTAAGTGTCTCTTGCAAAGCTGTCCCCAGGCGTGGGGCTGAGCGGGGGCTGCGGGCAGCCCTGAGCCTGCCGCCCCTCTGCCCGCAGCGTCCGCTCCTCGGACCACCCGCAGGTCAACAAGCTGATGCTGACGGAGGAAAGCGCGGCCGGGGCGGGCGAGGCGGCCGTGGAGAGCGGGCCGCACCGCGCGTACGACAACGAGCAGGACGGCGTGTCCTACAACTACACCTTCTTCCACCTCTGCCTGCTCCTCGCTGCCCTCTACATCATGATGACCCTCACCAACTGGTACAGGTGGGCAGAGCTCCTGCGGTGACTGGGGACTGTTCCCCTTCCTCTGCGTCCCCTTCTCCCGGTGTCCTCCCTGCTCTTGCGCTGGGCAGAGCTGTTTGCTGAGATGCATCCCTGTGCAAGCCCACGTCTTGTGCACTCTAACCAGTGTTATTTATTTTGAGGTAGCATAGGGCTGTCTGTGGCAGGTTGTGCCTGGGGTCACCAGCTCCCTCCCATCCTCGGCTGCAGCCGGGATCCCCTGGGCCATGGGGGCAGCAGGGGGATGTCACCGCTCTGGCGCAGTGACAGGTGCCACCCGCTTGTTCGCTGTTCCAGGCCCGACGAGAGCCTGCAGGCGCTGACGAGCCCCTGGGCGGCCGTGTGGGTGAAGATCTGCTCCAGCTGGGCCGGGCTGCTGCTCTACCTCTGGACTTTGGTGGCTCCACTGGTGCTGCCAGACCGGGACTTCAGCTGAGCTGGCCCTGGGCATCCCGCTGCCAGGTCGGAGCCGTCGTGGCCTCGTCCCTCGGGGCTGGGGACAGCCCCAGCTCTGCCTTAGCCTGCGTTTTGCACGCAGGAACACCTCTGCTAGGTTGTGCCTTCTTGCAGGTCTTCTGTTTTGACTTGAAAGAGATGAAGTGCCAAGCAGGGACAATCAGCAAGGGCTCAGAAAGATTTGAGGGTGTTTTTAAAGCTCTTATCATCTCCGTGTTTGTGTAGTGCCTTTGGTGGTGCCTCTTCTAGTGGAGACCACTGCCTTGCCTTGGGAGGGTTTGGTTTTCAGCAGCTGCTGTCATCTCCCTTGGTACCTTGGGACCGTGGTGCCTTTTTAGGGGGCTCTGGCCGGCGTTGCCTCCCCAAACAGCTGGGAGGTAACTGAATTTCGGGGATTGGTGGCTGGAGGCGGATGTCCCGCTGCATCCCCCCAGCCTCGGCGGTGGCTCCAGCTCCTCGGGGGGGCCTCTGCTGCCCGGCTGTCCCCGCAGGACACGTCCCCGGTCCTCGCTGGAGCACGGGTCAGCCTTCCCGCAGGCCGCACTGCCCAGCGCTTTGCCTCCTTCATGTGAGTCTCGTTTGGAATAAATCTGGAGAATTTGTCCTTCTGGGGTCTGTCCTAACGTGTGCGTTGGGTGTGCGGGAGGGGCACGTATCAAACACCTAATGCCGAGGTGAGGGCCCAGCTGGCTGCCCGTGTGTGCAGCCGGGGGGGCATCGCTTTGGGGGTGCGCTTTGGAGCCCTGGACCCTGCTGCCAGCCCATGGCACCCCGAGAGGCACTGCTGGGGGGCACAGGGCCGGCAGGGCGGGCAGCGGTGGTGAGCAAAGTGGGGTGCGCAACACGGGGTGCACACAGGGAGGGGTTGGGCACCACGGGGGGTACACGCCGTGCTGGGGCGGGGCGCATGGCACGCTGCGGTGTACCCGTACCTTTGGGGGGCTGCACCCCAGGTGGGTGCACACTGTGGCGCCTGTCGCCCTCCCCAGCGGGGGGGCGGGAACGGGCGGGGCCCAGCGGGGCCGCTCCCGCCACCAGGGGGTGCTGGCAGCGCGTGCTGGGGCCCGAGCCCTGAACTCTGCACCCTGCACCCTGCACGGTTTGCACAATGCACCCTGCACCCTGCACCGCCTGCACAGCGCACCCTGCTCCCTGCTCCCTGCTCCCTGTCTTCACAGTCCACCTGCTTGCACCCTACCTCCTGCCTGCACCCTGCATGCTACCTGTACTCTGCACTCTGCCTGCACCCTATGCCCTGCCTGCACTCTGTCTCCTGCATCACCCGTACCCTGCATCCAGCACCCTGCACCCTCCATCCTGGCTCACCCACCTCAGCCCCCAGGTGCTGCGGGCGCTGCCAGGGGCCCCACAGCCTCATTTTATTCTCTCTAGTGCATGGTCTCCCTTGGCTTTTTATTTTATTCATGGGATTAACACATCGGGCAGCAGCCGGACTGGCTTTTGCTCAAAAGAGGAGGGGAAAGCGTTTACATAATTCATTTAAATAAGGCACCCGGGGAAATCCAAATTGGACTTCCAGCATGTTTGCAGTGCCACGCAGAGCCCCCTGATCCACATCTGGAGCCATTAATGCCTCCCAGACGGACCACAGAGCATGTATAATTAATTGTGGAGCAGAGCCATTGCCCAGCCTCTGAAGATAACGCTCAGAGGCAAAGGCAGCGTTGCCCAGCACCATCCCTCTGGGGCACAGATTCATTCCAGCGGAGCTTTTCTCTTTCCCAGGATGTTCAGCCCCCCTTCCCTGGGGTAGGAAGATGCTGGGGAATCAGTGGGGTTAGAGCAGCAGGAGGAATGAGCTGAGCTGGGAATCTCAGCTGCTTGGTGGTGCTCATGGGTGAGCATCATCTGCTCGGCTCCTGCGGGTGTGTTTGAGCTGAGCAGAGCCCCGCGGCAATGGGCAGGTGTCAGGGCAAGAAAACCTTCTATAGCGGGGAGCAAACGGCTCACCAGTCATACCCAAATGTCATGGAATCATTTGGCTCAAGGAAGTGGGGGCTGAGCCTCCCAGCTCAGAATAACCCACAGGGCTGAGCAAGGAGTGGAAGCATTTGCTCTGACAGTCACTTGCACCTTTGGCTCTTACAAATGTGTCCCATTTCCACTTTTTTTTTTTGGCTTCCTTCCTCCCAAAATGCTGACGAGGCGACACATCATGTCCCACCTTTGCAAGGACTCGTTTTGGTTGGAAAAGACCTTTAACATCATCAAGTCCACCCATTCCCCACCCCTGGCGCTGCCCCATGTCCTGAGAACGTCGTCTGTCTGTCCAACCCCCCAGGGATGGTGACTCCAGCACTGCCCTGGGCAGCCTGTTCCAATGCCCCACAGCCCTTGGGGAAGAAATTGTTCCCAGATCCAACCTCAACCTCCCCTGGTGCAACTTGAGGCCGTTTCCTCTGCTCCTGGCGCTTGTTCCGTATTTCTAACACCCTGGGGTGGTGAGTGACTCCTCTGCCTCTCCGCTGGTTTCTGGAGCCACTTTCTCTACCTTCAGCATTGCTTTGAAGAGCAAAGGAGGGATGTGAAGAAAGACAGGGAGCAAAAAAAACCCAAACGTTTTAAAAAAATCAAGCTTGAACCCCACTGCTAGAGAAACATCTGTATCTATAAATATCCCTGGATGTGAGTGGGAACAGACTGTATCTCCAGCAGCTCCCCAAGGCAGCGGAGCAGCCTCGCCCCAGCTAACCTCGTTCCAACACGTGCTCCTGTAACACATACATGTCTCTGCAGCTCTGCAGGCGTTTTTCAGGGGTAAAAATCCCCAAACTGGTCTTTCAAAAAAAAAAAAAAAAAGAAAGAAAAAAAAAATTAACGTTGTGTTCTTGTTTGCAGCTTGGTCAGGGGGAGGGTGACCCGCGGTCCCGGGGGATGTGACCGGCTCCCTGGGGTGCAGCGGGGCCGTCCCGCTGGTCCTTGCTGGGACACAATGTCCTGCTGTCACCCCTTTTGTGACCTTCTCCGTCCCGCCAGCCTCACTCACGTGTGCTCAGAGACACCCGTACCAAGTGCAGACTCACTTTTTGACCATGCACAAACCCTCCTGCAGCCATGGTGGTCGCTTTGCCTCATCCTGGCACTTGTTCCTGGGGAGCAGAGCCCGACCCCCCTGGCTCCAAGCTCCTTTCAGGCAGTTCAGAGATCAGAAGGTCTCCCCTCAGCTCCTGTTCTCCAGCTGAACCCCCCAGCTCCCTCAGCCGCTCCCATCACACTTGTGCTCCAGCCCCTTCCCTGGATCCTGCAGGCAGCAGCCACAGGGTCCCCCCACAGTGCCCAGTCCCCCCTAAAACAAAACATTTCCTTTGCTTCAACAGAGCCACCTTTGGCTCTTTCAAATGGGTCCGATTTCCACTTTTTTTCCTGGCTTCCCTCCTCCCGAAGCGCTGACGAGGGGACACGTCACGTCCCAGCTTTGCAAGGACTCAGCTCGCTCCAGCTCCCGGAGAAGCCCCGTCCCAGAGCAGCGTCCCGCCTGTCACGTAGGGCTGCCGCAGATGGCCCCGCTGTCCCACGCGGGAGGCGCTGGGGACCCTCGAGCTGGCGCGTGTGTCGGCGATGGGGCAGCGGGGTGGGAGCGCACGCTGCCCTCACGTCACCCTGCTCCACGGGGGCTTCTCGGGGGCACTGCTCGTCTGGTTTTTCCTCTTCTTTTTTTTCCCCTTCGTCTATCTGTAACAACTGGGACTTTTCATCAGCCACCTCCCTCCCCCTCTTTTCCTCTCTGACTCATGCCCTTCTGCCCTTGCAGCGGGGATGTGCAGGTCCCCACGTCCCACAGCGATGCTCTCCCTCCGCTGGGCTGGTCTGCAGCGGTGACACCGACAACGCAGCCCGGGAGGGGCAATCCCAGGGCAAGGGACAATGGGGGACTCACTGCAACAAAGTGAACATTTTCTTCCTGTTTTCACTTATTCTAGCAGTGAATTTCAATGCAAGAAATAAACACTTGCCCATCTCATAGACATCATAGAATCACAGAATCTTTTTGGTTGGAAAAGCCCCTCAAGACCATCGAGTCCAGCTGTTCCCCCACCCCAGCACTGCCCCGTGTCCTGAGAACCTCATCTGTCTGTCCAGCCCTCCAGGGATGGTGACTCCAGCACTGCCCTGGGCAGCCTGTTCCAATGTGATTTATAGAATCATAGAATCATTTAAGTTAGAAAAGACCTTTAAGATCATTGAGTCCAGTCGTAAACCTAACACTGCCAAGTCCACCACTAATCCCTGTCCGTAAGTGCCACATCTACAGGTCTTTTAAATACCTCCACGCGTGGTTTGCAGATCAGGCAGGAGAATGGGCAGGAGCAAGAGCTGAATCAGGTCAGGCAGAAGGATTTGAAGGTTCCGTTTCCACTGCTCAGACACTGAAGTGCCTTTGAGGGTCTGGGCTGGAGGATTTACACGCAATTTGCCCCAGTCATGTTGTTGCTTCTAAGGGAAACAGCTGTTTAGTGAGGAGGGACAAGGCCTCCCTGGGCTCCTGCCCTCTGACCGGGCAGCGATGCCCACGGCCCCTTCTGGTGCTGCGAAAGGAGCCCGGACCCGGCTGCTGGTGGAGTTGGCTTTGCATTGCCCTTCCCCGGCGCCAGATTGCTTTGTCTCCTGTGTTTTAGAGGAGGAGGACAGTTTGCCAAATTGCTTAAAAACCTACAAACACACATTTCTGTGCTAGAGACCACGAGAGCCCCCAAATCTCTGCTGATGGGGCTGGGCTGGCTGGATGTGCGAGCAAGTTGTTGCCCAAGGAAATGAGTTGCCATTGGAACTGAGGTCCTGGGGGTGTGTGACCCATGCAGTGTCCTGGGGGTGACACACACAGTGTCCCGGGGGGTGACACACACAGTGTCCCGGGGGGTGACCCATGCAGTGCCCAGGGGGTGACCCCTGCAGTGCCCTGGGTGCAGCAGCAGCCCCTCAGCCTCCGCCATCCCGTCCCGTCCCCTCCTGCCAGCCCTGGGCAGGGTGCAGCAGCGCGGGGGCGGTGGGGGGTGCATCCCCACCCACGGAAAACCATCTGGGGCTGCAATGAGTGAGGCTCAGCTGACAGCGAGCAACGCTTCCAGCGGCCGTGGGCGCGGGGTCGGGGTGAGGACGGCTCGTCTGCGCAGCCCCCGCTGCCAGAGATGCTGCTGGGGGTAGGAAATGAGTAGACATGGCTTTTTTTTTTTTTTAGGAGATAAGGGCTAAATAGGAGGATGGGGAAGGGGCTTTGTTAGCCTGGTTGCTCCAGAGTGGGACCTGAGCAGGGGAAGAAATCTGCTGGAAGAGGCTCTTCGCTCGCAGGGCGCCCGGGTCCCTTGTCCCCGCGTCTCCCCGGGGATGGCAGCTGCTCGGGCTGCCTCTCCCTTTCTCACAGTCTTGCGCTGTGGTTGTCATGAGGATATAAAAAATAAATGAGCAGCTCGGGCTCTCGCCTGGGGAGCTGCAGTCTCCAGGGTTGGATGTGGCCACGGTCACACTCGGTCCCTCCAGCGCGGGAGCACCCTGAGCACACCCGGAGAGGTTCTGCACCCCGAGCGGTCCTGGATCGTGCCCTGGGGCAGGTCAGGGCGCCCGTGGCTGCAGGCGGGTGGGTGCGCGGGGTCCCATCCTGCTCATGCTCAGCTGTCCTGGCCACTACCAGGAGCTCCGGGGTGTATCTGGAAACCCACACAAGCCCGTGATCAACCCTAAATACATCCCTGACAGACACTTCTCTCGCTGGGCTTTAAATCCCCTGGAGAACGGTTAAATCCCTCTGGCCCTGGGGATGCTGCATCCTCCCCAGACGGGTCCCTTGCTGCGGCGGCCGGTTCTGCTCTCCCCATGCAGTTCTGCAGCACCTAATTAGTCCTTACAAACAGCATCCTAATTTCCCTCCAGTTTACTCTGTTTTTTTTCACTGACATGTTTTCAAGCTATTAATGACACCCATTTGGGGTTATTCTTGGCTATTCTGGTGGGAGCTGGGCTGTCAGTGAGCGACCAGACCTCAGACACTGCCATGCCAACACCACATCATCGCCAGAGTGGAAATCAAGCAGAACACACTGGTTTTAACAAGTTATTTTCAGTCCCTTTGCCCCATGATACTCTTCTTCCTGCCCTTTAGAGACCCTTCTGCCAGGGTTGGGGACAGCCCGAGTCCCTTAATTCCCTGGTCAGACCTAGAGAAAACACCTCTCCCAGCAATATACCTTTCAACCTTCTCTAAATGAGGTTTTTCTGGGAGAAAAATGGCTTGGGGGTTGGTTTTTTTTTTTTTTTTTTTTTTTTTTTTTTTTTNTTTCTCTGCCCTCCTGCCAACCCTCCCTAAGCAACCTGCAGAGGATCTTCTCACTACTCCTGGTGCAAGGAAGACGTGGAGTCCCTGGTCCCCTGCCTTGGGCTGAGCTGTCACCGTGCAACACGTCCGGGGTCACAGGGCCACCCGGCACCTCTGCAAACACTCGATCTTCATGCCCAAAAGCAGGGTAAACCTCTCTAAACAAGTATCCTTCTCCTGAGGTCAGTTGGAACCAGTGTGTGGGTGGGAATGATTCCTCAGAGCTCTGCAAGCAGACACTGTTCCTGCCCAGTAAATGAGGAGAAATCACACATTCGAGCGACTTACTTGACCTCCCCGTTCCCTGTCAGCGGCTCTGAACAGCGGGTTTCTGTGTGGCAGAGAACAGCCCGCCAAAGAGCAGGAGGGGATGTGGTTTGTTTAGTTCCTATGAACGTGATTTTGCTCCGGCATGTGCCATTGGCACCCTCGTTTTAGTCACTCTGGGCCAAATTTTCCCCGTGGAAGGGACAAGGAGGAAAGTACACAGCTGTTTTCCCGAAAGATGAACCGAAAGCTTGACGTCTCTCTATACTGTTGATCTCCATATATATCTTTCTCTCCCCATACTGATCTACCCACATGCAATCTGCCGCTCTGCAAGCTATCGAGGTTTCCGTGAAGTCCCTGGGGCGATGGTGAGGGAGCTGTTCCAGTTTATGAATGTGCTGAGAGCCTCTTTTATAGCTGGGTTGAAATCTTTACTGCTCCTTTCCCTTCCTCACTCCCCACATCCTCAAGGGAGATTGGGGGAACCTTTCCAGCCGGTGAGGAATTTTCCACCTAAATGCTTTTCTGACCTAAAATCACTTCTTATCTTTCCAGCAGAAAACACTATTTCCATAGAAAATGACTGCTCCCTCAACAAACAAAAACCTTGAGTTCTCAGCTTCCCGGAAAGAGGGGCTTCACCCTGCTTGGTGAGCACCAATGAACATTTTTAATCAAAAGCCTTTTTTTTTTTTTTTTTGCAAATAGCCTTCCCCATTATCTGCCCCGAGGGGCCCATCCCCAGAGTTTCCGAGGGCTGGGAGCCAGCAGCACATCAGCTTCCTGCAGAGCTGCTCAACTCCTTCAAACCACCAACACTCAGAAGGGAAGCCAAGGAACCCATCAGACCCCGCCAGCGAGACTCGGCTGCCAGCGGCGGCTGAATGCTGAGCACATTTCTGACGATGCCGTTGGCAGCCTTGCTTCTCCCTGGGCTTTGCGGACCCATCCTTGGAAACGCTCTCGCTGCTTAATAGCAAACACGTGGGCATCTCAGCCCCTTCCCCTTCCAGGCCAGGGTGCAGAGCGGAGGTAGATGGCAGTGATGCTTCATCTCTGCTCGAGCAGCTCGTCCCGGCAGGCAGCACCGGCTGTCCTCGCACAAGGCTTGGCAACAAACCCCAGCCTGGCTTCAGGGCTAAGCTGGCAGCAAAGGGGACCCTTCCAGGCCAAACGAGGGGAGGGTTGGTGTCTCGTTGCTGAGGGCTGCTGTCAATGTGGGAGATAAACCTGGAGCAGGAAACCTCGAGAACCTTCGCTTTGCATTTGCCCCCCTGCTATATCCACTTTCGTTTGCCTTCTGTGTCTGAGAGCTGGGGGTCTCCCCTGGGGCTGGGAGCAGCTGGACAGATTTCCCTTGCAGATGGGTATCTGCTCCTTCAGCGCCTTCCTGCGTTGCCTCAGCTTTGCCCACAGTCGCAAGGACTGGAGCATTTCCAGGAAGGCTCTTCCTATCCCAACAAGTGCCTTGAAAAATCCCCCGAGGAGCTGCAGCGGGGCTTGCGTAGCAACGGGGGCCATGCAAGGAGGGACAGCCGAGGCGTGAGACCCGGCCGCCGGTCTCACAGCACGAGCCCTGGCAGCGTTCACAGGTTGTTTTCTGCGGGTGCATCAGGGAAGTTCATATTGCTAAATCTTTCCAGTGCAGCATGACGGCAAGAGCTGTTTCTAATGCATTTTGCCCAACCCTTTCCCAGCCTGACTGTCCCCCGCCTCCCTTTCCTTGGCTGCTCAATCCCAGCACGAGCACAGTGGTGCCAAGGCTGCTGTGTTTCAGATGCCTTGTCCTGCAGACCCAAATCCTCTCACAGGAGGTCTCTGACCGGCCACAGACACCAGGGACAGCACAGGGGCTCCTTCATTCCCCCAGCGGCTCTTCAAAGGCAAACCGAGGCCCCAACACTAAATCCATCCGAACAAACCTTCGCATCTGTGGTTGTCCGTGGTGTAAAAGTGCCCACTCATCTTCCCCTTAACTGGAGCCAGGTAACCTTTCTTCTGAACGCACCACCTGTGATGCACTTGATGGATGCATTTACCAGCAGTGTTTGAAGGAGAAAAGCTGTGAGTGAGTTCCAGAGAGGAATTTGCAAAGAAGAACCTGACTGCAGGAGTGGGGGAGATGAGTGCACCCCACAAATGGCTATGTGGGGATATATGGGGAAAAGCACGTCCCTGGGATGGCCCCGGCACACGAAGGCAGGAGCGGGATGCGGTGGACGTGTTCCCTCGAGCAGCGTCGGGCTGTTGCTGCTCCAGCCCCGTGGGGTGAGCTCGGGCACGGAGACAAGGAGCTGTACCCGTACTGCAGGGACTCTGGGGAGGGACCGGGGCTTTTTCCACGCAGGTTTTCTTCTACTTTGAAAACAGCTTAAGCAAAAAGCAGAGATGGCCCTGACCTCAGCTGTGAGCTGGGTGTGCAGATCATGGTGCTACCAGCCAGGCTTTGAGCTGGCCTAAAATATCTGCTCCTTAGTGCTGGTCCACGCTGGATGGGGACTTGGCAGAGAATTTCCATGACAGGCATCCATATCTGAGAGTATTTGGAAAAAAAACCCTGCCCTGTTTCTGTAGGAATTGTGCTCAGTTTCCATGGTATCACAGCATTCAAATTCCTCCCTTATCTCTTTTCCCCAGGTAGCACCGGGGAGGGGAGGAAGCCAAGGAGAGCGCAGAACAACCCGGGCTTGGTGACCAGCGGGGAGATCACGGCTTTACTCCCGAGTGATCCGAGGAAACCACCGCGCTGCGGCAGGCAGGTCAGGCAGCTCCACCTTGACAAGCCCAGATGTCCTGAACGGGGTAAAGTGCTGTAGAAGGATGTGTCTGTGGGAGGTGAGAGGGATGCCTCCATCACCATCATCACCATCACCGTCAGTGGGGAGAGGGCAGGCAGGAGGCTTCCCTAGAGCATGAAGCTTTGGTGGTTTCCCTTTGCGTGCACAAGCCACAGAAGTGACAAGACTTTGGAGCGTAAGTAAGAATAGGCTTTTTAAAAGAATTTTTCCCTCCTGAGGTGGGAGGGCTGTTGAGTGGGGTCTCAGCTGCCCTGTCCTCTCACTCACAGACACCAGGGACAGCAAGGATCCGCTTAAACACACCAGAGCCTGTCCCCTCGGACCCGTGCTGGGTGGCCCAGCAGGACCTTGGGCTCTGTAAACCCCTCCTAAGCCACGGCAGGTGCATAAGGGCTCTGTTGCGTTTTATCCTTAAAAACATCCATTGCCTCGGGTCCCCAGCTGTGCCATCTCTTGCATCTTGTCTAAATAGGCTGCTGGGCCCATCTTCTGCCATCCCGAGCTTGTATCACACCCCTGGACACGGGATTATAGTAATCATACGGTCACAGCAGTCTATATGTTAGCAGAGAAGACAGGAAGGCTCATGCTCAGAAACATCTGCAGAACACGCTGACCATGTCTTATAGGAATATTATATGGGACTGATTATTTGATTGGAAGCACAGAGATAATATATTTAAAGGGTTGTAAAATCTGACCCAAATTGCTTTTGGATTATTATTGCAAGTGGATTTAAGCTTGGAGTTGCTGATACAAAAACATAACTAACATAATTAGTAACAAACATCAGTGTGGTGAGGTTTCTTTTATTACTTCGTAATTTGAAACAGAAACTGTTTGTGGTATCTTCTGGGATAAAAAAAAATGCACAGAACGTCTGCTCCAGACGGTTTGAAACAAATCTGCTGGATTTGATGAAAACGAAGGAACAGACTCCAAGGCCTGAAGTTTGTTGATTTCTCTGCTGCTGTCGTTTCCAGTTAAAGTGTCATCTCAGTTGAATTTTCTATTGAAATTTTTTTGAGACGGATTTGGAAATGTGCGAACCTCAGTCCCATCAGGATCTGTCTTGCACAGCGTGTTCCATGTAAGGTAGCAAACCCCAGCAGCGCGAGCGCACGTCTCACAGCTTTCCCTCAGACAGCTGCTGGATGGGGGGATTCTTCTTTTTCTCCTTTAGTCTTTGCAACAAGAGGCAGCACGGATAACAGAAAGGGTGCAGCTGGAGGGGAGGGGAGCCACTGTTGGACAAGGCCATCAGAGCGAAACTCATCTGAAAAAATCAGCAAAGGAGAGTATTCCAGTAGTGTGAGCTGAAAACAAGCCCCACAACGATGTGAAAGACCTTGGTCGACTGGTACCCACCACAGGGAAAAGCTGCAAGACCTGGATGCTACAGCTGGAGCTGGTCACCTGAAGGAGGAAAATCAAAGGGAGTTTCGTGCTCCGAACAGTTTTTCAAGCTGGCCAAAGTATTCAGTATCTGCGAGTCACGTCAGGACAGCAGCAAGGATTAGGGATGCAGCTTTATTTGCAGGTCTAGCAGGGCACTCTCACTTTAGTAATGTTGGTTTTTCTCCTGCTCACCAGCACCCAGAGGAGATAATGTGTCAAACTAGAGGTGCTTGTAGATGAGAGATAACAACTGTTGAAAAATTAAAATAAAAGTCCTTAAAAAGTGTTAGCCAAGGTGCAGAAACAAAACAACTGTAACTGCAACACCTGGGAAGCGGAGTGTGAACTTGGGGAATGCAGGAGGGTGATAATATCTCGCTGTTTCACCCAGTAACAAGTCTTAGAGGTAAATTGTCACCTGGCCAGGGAGGAGGAAGTGGCCCTTGGAGACACAAGAAAGCATGTGGGCAGGTTTCAAGAGGCAGATACGGTCTTGCCAGTCCTTTTATCTGCGGTTTCGGTGCATGTGCTAACAGCTACAGTCCAAGGGAAGTTATGCCTTCATTTAACCCTTTTGTTTTGACTCAGGCTCTTGGATCCTGCTGGTTGCAGGGGCTGGACTAGACGACCTTTGAAGGCCTCTTCCAACCCAAACTATTCTATGATGCTCAGGTCTGTCAGCTCGGGCAGACAGAACGGGGCACTGGGGAAGCCTTGATGCTTGGACCAGCACTGCTGGATCCCCTGGCCTGGTCAAGCCAGGCGGGTACAGGAGGAAACTGTCCTCCTTATCCAAGCAAACACACGCCAAAAAAATGCGTGCAGCTTCTCTGGAGAGGCTGGAGAACCAGCAGGACATTCTGCTTTCAAGCTCCTCGTTGCCAGGTGCCACTTGGAATGGATGGCACGGGGTGCTGCGGTTGGCGTGTGCTGCCATGCAGGACACGCTGGGTCCGTCTGGAGCCCGAGCAAGTGCTACAGGCCCGAGGGCTTGTCTTTAGGGGTGAAGGCTGCGGGAGGTTGCAGGGCTTGTGAAGATGAGCATAAAGCCAACATGTGGCCTCCACCAGGGCTGTGACCGTGACCAGAGGGACAGCCTGGGTGGCTGGAGCTCCTTCACGGCTCTGGGATTTGCAATGCTCTTCGCAGCCACACTGCAGGGCTGCCCACAACGCTGAAGACATCTCCAGGTCCTCACCCCTCCAACGCTGAATTCCTGCCTATCCGAAGGGAACAGGCACAACACACCCAGACAGGGTCGTTTACCTTTTCTTCTCAGATGGAAGCAGAAAGACAAACACTTTCTTTCACTTTTTCCAGGCTGTTACAGCAATTTCAAGACAACCATCCTCCCAAGTGATTCTCAGCTTCCCAATCTTGGCCAAAGGGCTGCCTGTACCACAGCAATTCCAGGAGGTGGCAAGGAAGCTTCCACATGCACAGATTGCTGGTAGATGCCTAACATCTGTGTTAAACCCTCCACTGAACAAGGAAACAAACTTTACAGGCTGCTTGTGTAGATGGCACAGAACAAACCTGACACGTGTGAGTGCGGACATCAGCTCTGTGCTGCCCCAACACGAGCCGCACGCTGGCTGGGGGCAGACGAGCGCAGCGTGTGATCTCGGCCCTAGGCAGAGTCTCACAAGCAACGCGATGTGAGTCTGAGCTGGAGTTGCAAATTCTGCTCTAGCTGGAGAAGTGGAGGCCCGTGGTGTCCCAGCTTGGGACGCCTGCTCCCAGCTTGCTCAAGTGTTGTGAGATTGATGTAATAAATGTGAGTGTTGTTTGCAGATCGCAGATTTGGAAAGGAAACCTTGGAAAAGCCTAAACCCAAGACTGTCAAGAGAGAAGTGGTTTCCTTTCCCTTTTTCTATTCATCACACCTGCCAAACACTAAACGCAACCCCAGGAGAACATCCCACATTCACTCATGGAAAAAAAGAGTTTCAGGTTTGAGAGGGTTTGCCTCTCGCTGCCAGAGGAAACAAAGCAACGAGAGGACTTTTACTTTCCAGAGACGAGCAATGTGTGCCACAACGCACCCTCATTCTGGCCACGTCGGAGCAGCGACCGAAGGAAGGCTGAGGCTTTGTGCTGGTGGATGGACACTTCGGAGAGACAACCCCGAGCTCTGGGAGGTGGATGGTTGTCCTGAGAGCGCCTGTTTGGACACCATCATCCCGTGTTACACATCTGGAGAAAAAGTCGCCTTTTCCTTAGTGTGTGACCAGAGAGAGCAGCACCGGCCATTGTCTTGGCCAGCCCCTCCTCAATCAGCAGTTTGTCCCTGCTTTCTGCTGACAACGAGTTTCAAAGGCTGGGTCCACGCTGTGAGCAGAATTATTTCCTGATATTTACTCTAAGTTTACTGGCAATTAACTACCACTGCCAGAGAAGGTGAACATGCAACAGGCACTTCCCACCTTGCGAGCAAGGAGAAACAAGCCTTTGGTGGTTTTTTTTTTTGTAAATATGAGTTTTACAGAAATATGCCTTTTCTTCAAATGTTTATTTTCATGACCCGCTGGGTCAAACAGCCTGAAAGTACAGAGATGTTTTCTCAGTAGGCTTCGATTTGAAGCAATCCAAGAATGCCGGGAATCTTCTGCGGAGTTGAGCTCGGTGTCTCGGTCCCGGGCTCACAACGCAGGACGTGGCCGAAGGTCCGCGTGAAACGTCCACCCTCCACATCTGTTTGGTTTTAATTGGAGATTTATTATGAACAAAGGCAGCTCTTGGAAGAGTTACTCTCCTCTGACATGCCTGTTGGACCAGATGGACAGAAATAGTTTCACATATTAGTCAAATTCTGGATGGCTACTCACCATAAACTACAGGCAGGCATGAGCAGAATGGACATTATATTGTCACTGGTTTATAGACAAGCACAGAAAATAAATTCTAGCCTTGTATGGGGATGTTAGCCACTTGAGTTTCAGTATTGATCTCCAAGCCAAGAGACTGAAACTCCAGGTTTTCACAGCCCCAAAGCCAGTAGCGGTAAAAGTTTATATTATCCCTGGTGAATTTGTGCTGCACATTGAATTGGAAAACTGATCTGAGGAGTAGAATAGCAGATTAAATTGTTACATTGGAAACAGGGGATATATTTCCTAGGTTGCAGTTCCAGGGCTTTGCTTCTTACAACCTGCTTTTAAACAATAAATATTTAACAAGGCAAATTTATCCACCTGCACTCATAATTAAGGGGAGACAAATTGCATTCCTAATTATTCCTAACAAAACTAAAAGCAATTTCCTCCAAGATCAGTGAGAATTCCCGTATCTCCTCAAGTGAAATACGAGCATGTAATGAATCGGGTGAGGTACCGATCTAAACTGAAAGAGGACGTTTAGCATCTGATGGAAAATGAAAGGAGTGCTCATCCCCACTGCATCCAGGGCCACTGAGTTAACAGAAGAGATTTCTGGGCTCCATCACTAACTAATGGACTATGGGAAACTCCCCATTTCTGGGCCTCAGTTTCCCATTTATAATATGAGGATAACACTGGCTGGAGCTCACACGGATTTTGTTGCTAGATCACTTTTTTTTTATAATGCCAAGATGTGAGTTGCAACATCTCATGGAAAAATAGTTTCAGTTCATACTTGTTGTTGGAAAACATTAATATTTGAGCTTGGAATTTTCAAATATTGCTCCATACTTTATGGGATTCTTTTCCCATAGTTATTTTTATTACTTTGAAGTAATTTTCTTAACGTGCTCCAGCTGTTAATGAAGCGGTTTATCAACATGCCACAGCTGACAGCAAACAAAGTAAGATGCAAATGAACAGCATACAGCCACAGAACCACAGAACCAGCATCCAGCAGTGCCCCTTCCTCACACTCCTCTGCTCAGCACTTACAACCTGGGTTTTCTAAGTGGTGACAAACAGCGTAGACTTCACCCAGAAATCACCACGCGAAGAGCTGGGAGGTCACAGCTTGGCCAGAATTAGCGCGATGAGGAAAACAATATGTTTTTTTACTCTGATTTTGTTCTTAGCAACTGCTGAATTGTTTTGGCTGAAGTTCACTCCCTCCTTTTGCCCCTCAAAGAGCGAATCAGGCTGAGGTGGATGCTCCATTGCAGAAAATTTCAGCACAAATGATTTAAATTTAAATTATAACTCCAAGCAGAGTCTTACAAGGGGAGTTCCAGACAGCTTTAATAGGCAAGGATGCTATAGACGGGGCTAGTGAATCACTGCTTTTTACTGGATAATATTAATAGGCCTCTTTGCACAATTATATAAAAAACCGGCAATTAAAGTAAAAATCAGGAGGGGTATAAACTCTGGGGTAGGTCCTCAGCACTAATTGGTGCAGCACATAGAAACAGACCTAGGCAGATTTACACCAGTTTAGGATTGCTCCAGGAAATCAGTGATTTCCTGCCACCCTCCTCTTGCATTTACCTTTTTTCCTCTTGAAGAGCCAAGGGCACAAGGGAGTAAATCCTTGTGAGCACCCTCAAGAGGGAACAGCAGCAAGAGACACCCAGGCCTACTTTCCTCACCTTTACTATCCCTGACTCCTGATGGTGCCTTTATCTCAACCCATGAGTTTCCTCACTTTTGCCCTTCTGGGTCTCTCCCCCATCCCACCGGAGTGAGCGAGTGGCTGCGTGGGTCTCAGTTACCGGCTGGGGTTAAACCACAACACAACAACAGCACATAATATTCTCATTAAATACAATGCTTGGCTCTCTTGCTGACTTTCTTAGAGCCCTCTACAAAGCATCAAAGTATTTAACCCTGCAGTAAATTTACACCAGGAGAGAAGTTATGAAATTTCTCTTGCATTTTTGAGGCAGAAAGAAGCAAAAACTCAAGTTTTAATGCCAGAAGTTCAGAAATAGTGAGTGAGGCAGCCCTCTCCTCCATTAATATAGTAGGATCAATTTAAAAGTCAAGGTCTTTGTTGCTGTTAAAAATAGCTAATGAAGCGAGAGCGTTTGCTGGGGGGCTGGCTCTGCCGTGTGAGTGCGCTGCCAGTCACCACGGCTCCCATCATCAGGAAGCTCACAAGAGACGCACAACAGCAGCAACCAAGTTTTGTAAGCACAATCTGGGAGAAAACAGTGATTATGCAAGAAAATATGGCAAAAACAACCATCTGTTTTATTTTCTTCTCTTGTTTACCCACTGGGTTTTGAGTCTGTAGGGCTCGAGCTTTCCACTTTTTCTCCAAAACAAATAATTGGCTTTTTCAATGAAGCTTGAGATTATCACATAATCACCTGCTTCCTAGAGGTGAGGCTAAGGGGTAATGGCACAACCGCCAGCACAGGCAGAAGACGCAGCGGTGCTCAGAAATGAGGTGTCTCTGGACACACAGAGAAGGAAATCTCCATCCTCCCCATCTCTACATGTCCGTGAGAACCAATGAATGTTTCTCCTCTCTCTCGAGACTTGCAATTATGGCGACTTGCCATATAGCTTCATAACTAATGTAGTGAATGCAGAGAAATGAAAAAGCCCCTGGAAGACAAAAAAAAAAGAAAAAAAGATAAGTTTTCCCTTTGCAGGCCAACACACATGCCTTTTGTTACACCTCTGGCTTGTGTATCTCCCATGTGCTGCAGAAAGGGAAACAAAGTCCAGCGAATTCACTGCTGTGCCTTGGTCATGCTCCTATTCACATTTGAGGATTAATTTCCACACAGTTAATGCTTGGAGAGCATCATGTGCGTCTGAAAGCCACATGGAGAGAGAAAAATAAAAACAGCCTTGCTGCTCACTGGTAGTAAATTCTCCTTCCTGGGAGATTTTTGGGTGCTATTTGTCTTCAGGGCAAGTGTTTTCTCCTTTCATCTCCGAAGTGCTGGGAGCAGCAGGCAGTCCTTCATCGGGCACAGCTGCGGGGAGATTCCTCTGCTTCATTTGCCTATAAATCATAGTGGAAGACCAACAGATCATCCTGCACACACACACTCTGAGGGTGCAAGCACGACAAATGGGAGAGTGGAAAAAGAGGGCGCATTAAGAAGCGGAGAATCATGGAATAGTTTGGGTTGAAGGACCTTCCCAGCCCCCCCATTCCCCCCCTGCCATGACAGGGACATCTCCACCAGCTCAGGTTGCTCAGAGCCCCGTCCAGCCCGGCCTGGGATGTCTCCAGGGATGGTTCATCCACCAACTTATTCCAGTTCCTCTAGGCAGCCTGGGGCAGCTTTTTAGAGCAGTCCCAATTAAACTGAGCTTCAGGTACTATAAGACCAGGAAGGGTCGTCCCACAGGCAGCTGGACAGGGTGGTCAGAGACGCTATTTTAACACAGGGCTGGTGGGCAACCCTCAGCCAGCTCGGAGAGGGGAGAGGAAGAGGAGTTGGCAGCAGGTGAGCCAGGTGGGACCTCTTACCTGTGACCAGCATTGAAAAGCAAAAGCAAGAGGAAGGAAGAAAAGGTGTCAAGGAAATGGCAAAGATGAAGCTTCACATCTGCCACTGGTCTAAATCAGCACAAGTCCAGGGTTGTCAGCAGAGCTGGGCTTGTGGAAGTCCCGAGCACCCGCACTCCTGGTCCTCATTGCCAGCCAAACCATCACAAAGCCACGTTAAAACATTCCTGGGTGCCCCCACGGCCCTGATTGGCAGCAGAAAGCTCAGGGCTGATGTTCGTCCAAGATGTCTTTTCTGGAGGCAGGCTGAGGATAATTAACAAAAACTGCCTCGGGGGACTCATCGTCTGAGCAGCTCCGGGCCACGGGGGCTCCCAGAGCCGGGCTGTTTGCTGGGGGTGCCGCGAGGACACAGGGGATGCAGCTCTACACTAACGAACAGTCCCGTGTGCTAATTAGAGAAGCGGCTCAGCGCTGAGGACGGGGCTCCTCCGAGCCCCCTGGTCGCGTGTGTTCGCTCACAGAGCTGATGCTTTGTGTTTGTGCAGAAGAGACAACTGCTGAGTGCTTGTGAGCGCCAGCAGCCACGGCTGTATTGATCTAATTAGCTGCGCGAAGCATGGCTTGGCAGCCTGTGTCCTTGTCCCCTGCCGCCACACAGTTGTCCTGTGACAAGCGGATGTGGCCGTGAGCCGCGGGAGGAGACACGGTCACGGGGGCTGCTCCACCAGCTGTTCTCCTTCTCCAAGCAGGGATGCCCAGGTAGGACAGACTGCGTCGGGCTCAGCTCCATTTCAGCGCTTTATTTTTGCCAGTTAAAAGTTGGTTATTAAACCAGAACAGCAAAAGAAACAAGGAGAGGAAGCAAAAAAAAGGCTTTGAAGGGAAAAAAATCCACACTGATGCAGGTGAGACGTGAGCAGTGCCCCGATGCTGCGCTGGGGGGGTGTTGTCCCAGGAGGGCTAGGATAGCGGGCAGAACATGGCAAGTGCCAGAACTGTGTTGGGGCAGTGTGACTCTGCCCAGAGCCCATCTCAAGTGTGCCTACAAGTCTAGGAAGGGACAAAAGCCGGGACGGAGCCCACGAAAGCCAAGGATGTGACCTCGCCCATACCCTGCGAGTGCTCTTTCTAGAGCTACGGGCCACGGCAGCCTGAAGACACCTGTCAGAGCACAGCAATCCGCTCCGGTCCGAGCTCCTCAAATTGTTTCCCAGTGCCCTATGGGGGAAATCTGGGATTTTGGGGCATTTCCAGCCCCAGGGGTGCACAGCAGGGGCAGGAGGGGCAGGCAGTGGAGCCCATGTCCAGCTGCTTTGCCCGGGTCTCTCCGGTGATGCAGGAATTACTGATTTCAGGACTCAGTCCAGCCAGTGTCGGCCCTTGCTCCCTGCCATCCACAGGCTGTGCAGCACTCAGAGGTGGGGGAAAACACCAACGAACAGCAGGGACAACTTTGCCAACAGGTTGCCATCTTTCATGTCTTATAGCGCAACAGCAAGGGAGGAAAAGGAGTTAAGAAGGCTCCCGTAGTTATTTCCCCAATAATTAAAATGTAGAGTTTATTCCTTCTTCCAGTGAGACTCGTGCAGAGAATTAAACACAAGATTAATGAAGTGCCTAATGGTTTGTGTAGCCCCACTCAGAAATAAAGCAACTGTTTGCTCCTTGTGTGACTGGGTGTCTGAGAGCAGCCAGTTTCTCCCCAGATGATGTGCGCTGCTACCAGTGACAACTGCAGATGGATGTTTCTGCTGCTTGCCAAGCTGTTGGGAAAAGCACTGACGTAGATCTGAAAGAAATGCTCTCAAACTTGCTGCTTTGAGTCACGGGTTTGAGAACAAAAGCTCGGGGAAGGAGCAATGCCCGGGACTCGGCTGCATCGGGCTTGCTGGGTTTTGCTCTCTCAGCAAGGTTCCTGTGATCCAGCTGGGATTACAGCTCTCAAACTGAGATGCCACAAAGCTGCTGGTGACCCAGTGCATTTTGTCACCCAGAACCACAGGCCCATGGGTGGCCGTGACAAGCAGTGTCACCCCATGCAGGTCTGCCCCGTCCCCGACGAGCAGCAGAACCTTGGGTTGTATAACCACGGCGTGTGCTCCAACTGGACGTGTTATCTCTCACCTTCCATCTTCTTTTTTTTTTTTCATAAGGACCACCCAGTTAAAGTATTTGCTTCCAAAACACTTGGCCTCTGCGGCAAAACCACACGCTCTTCCCAGGCCTCGAAACACAGGCTCTCTGTGCTGGCTCCGGACATTGATGCTTTCTCCCAGTGAGGGCTGGAAAAAAATTCTTCACGGAAAGGGCTGTGGGGCATTGGAACAGGCTGCCCAGGGCAGCCGTGGAGTCACCATCCCTGGAGGGGTTGGAAAGGCGTTTAGACGAGGCTCGTGAGGCCGTGACAGTGGCCTGGCGTCCGTGGGCATCACCGTGGTATCTGGGGGGGTTCACCTACCAACCTCTGTGAAGAGGAACGGTGGGTTGAGAGGTCCGTCCGAGAGCACAGGGACACCCCAGGAGGTGGCATCAGCCAGCTCGTGTCACCCCATGTCCCTGGTGGGCACCAGCCTGACCAGCTCCCCAGCCACAGGTGAGACCCAAACCTCCTCCACGGCCAAACCTGGGACTCCCCTACTCTCCCAACAGAGCGCTCTTCCTAAATGACTCTGAATGACCCTTCCCTGGTCCCAAGCCACGTGGAGAGCAGTTTATTCCCCTCCCTCTGCAGCAACCTCTGCATAGCTGAGGGCTGTTATCACGTCTGCCCTCCCTTCCAGACTAAACAGTGCGGCTTCTCGCAGCCTTTTCCCCTCAGGTCGCGTTTTCCAGACCTCTGATCACGTTCGCAGATCGTCTCTGGACTCTCCACTGAGCACCATCTCTCTTCCAAGTCAGTGCCCGCTGGATGAGGTTCTCCGGCTACGCACGAGGAGCAGAAGGATTATTTTGCATTTCTTACGGACAGCATTTGGATTTATACCTCCCAGGGGAGGGGAGAAAGCCAACCTCTCCTTAGCAGCTCCACTAATCGCCCATTTATGATACCGTCTCCCAAAATCCAAGGATCACAACACATAGCATTTCAGGCATTTTCTTCCTAATTCCGGTGTCTCAGGAATCACTCGCTGGGTTCGCCTGTCCTGGTGTTCCCCACACCTGGGAAGGCTGGAAGCCCCATGATCTACCCCAGCAGACGGTGCTGAGAGATTACAAATGGGCAGATCATTGAGCTAGGCAGAAAAACCACAACTCCCATGCCCTGGGAGAGGACTGGGCGAAACTAAATGTTTTTCTCATAGAAAATCAAAATTCTGAGAATTCTGGGCTGAAAACCAACGAGATTTTTTTTTTTTTTCAGTTCCAGAAATGCTCTGCAGTGTCTTGTGCATCCTTCTGGACCTTCCTCTCTAAAGAAATGCCAAATTCCATCCCCCAGGATGCTCCACCACCTGCCTGCAGCTGACCACCCTGTTCCACCATGGAAGAGCCTCCACCTACCCCGAGCCGTCAGAGATGTCATTCTTTGGCAAAAATGCACCTTTTTTTAAACAGACAAAGCAATCTGTGATCAAAAAAAAACCCCACAGTGTCCCAAAGGTGTCAACAAACCAAATGCAGCAGTCATTCAGATGCACTGAGGACTTCTTGCAGGAGGTCTCACAAGTTTTTGCCGAGGGAGGAGGGTGCCCGGGGAGGTCCAGGCTTTGTGAAGGGGCATCCCCATCCAGAGGTGTGCAGCAGCAAAGCAGCATGAGGGAGATGCTGTTTGGCCTCTGGTTTCAGAGATTAAAACGACACAATAACCAGCGGTCTTGGGGAAAGCTGGTGGGACAGGACTGGGCACGAACCTACATGGAAATACATCCCCCAGGACTAACCAGCATCCCATCTTGTCCCACCTCTAGAAATGCAACTGAATGGGAAACAGTCTGTCCAAGTGCTCATGCTGTAAATCCACGAGAAGCTGTATTTCCTAACCAAGGGGCTTTTACAGTCCTTACAGTAAGTAATAAAACTTCAGGAGGATTTTCTTGTGGTTAAACACTGGGGCCTGTTTCGGCCAAGCAAAGTGGGCTCTGCTCTGTCCGCCGGATGGAGTGGAACTGGATTTATTGTTATTTATGTTTCGGTTTAAGCATTACTCAGAAGGTAACATTAGTCATAAAGCTGGCTCCCCGCACGGCTACCCTTGTTTTCCCTGGGTTTCTCTTCCTGCCCTTAGCTGAATTCTCTTTGACATTAGCCATCAAACATTAAACTGCACATAGATCACATACTGTCGGGGCTGGCAGGGTTTCTGATTTGGCTTCTCTCTGCTCTACAGCTGTTTGGAGAGCTTGCTTTGCTGGAAGGGGGGTGGTCCGTGTCTCCCGCCCTTTGAAGCACGAGGACCCCCAGACACACGCTCAGACTCTGATGTCCACTCAGCTCATCCGTGGTCAAACTGCAGCTGGACTGTGGCTGCAAAACTCTCCTGTTGTAGGAGGCTTTGCACTCCGAGGGGAAAGGCAGAAATGCAATAAGCGCCTTGGGTGCTCCATCCCCAGCCTCTACCTGCAGCCAAGGGACAGAAACACAGAGCGTTTCCCCTGAACAAAAGCACAGCAGATGAATTGCCCAATGGACCACTTGGGCTTTTGCCTTGATGTGGAGGGAGCTGAGGGGTCTGGCTCAGACTGAGGTATCCATCCAGCTTTGAGACATCTGAAATCAATAGTGCAATCCTACCTCGTGCTCCTTACTGTGTGCCTCCTTCCATTTCCTATATAATTCCATCTTCCTGACCACAGTTTCTGCTCCATGCTGACAACTGCACCCACCATCAATGCAGTTTGATGTTGTTCCTCTTCCCATTTGCTGGCCTCACTAACCTCTACCTTTAAATTAACTCTTTCACCTCTCTCTCACTCAAAGCTCCCCGATGTGAGTGTGCCCAGATGAGACCCCTCAGTCAGCACTGCCACCACCTCTGCTGGTGGCACCATGTCTCGTCATCAGCCACAGGTTTGCTCCTGAGAGTGCGGAGCACATGGCAATGTCAGTGGATGAAGAGCAAGGTGAGTGATACTCCCACCTGAGATTTGCTCTGTGGGCAGACAATGCTACAGCAAACCTCTGCCTGTCACTGTTCCCATCAGAAAAAGGACCCTCTGCAGGTCCCTGGGGGCTACAATCCAAACTGTGTGGATGGAGGCTCCTGAGAGGTGTCCCTGGCTCTGCATCCCAACAAGCTCTCCCAACCTAGACCTCCCTGAAGCTGAGCTCAGTGACTGTGTCCATCCGTCTGTCTCAGCAAAGGCGCTCACCCTTCCTCCCACAGCCTCTGCACTAGACAGTGTCTCTACAAACATTTTCCAAAACAGATTATTATTTACTCACCCAAGGCAAAGGAAAATATTCCAACACGAGGCGGCCTGCTGCGTTGCTCTTACCCAACCCTCGGCGTGTTCCTCTCTGGGCGCTGTAATTTGGGATGGGGAAGACAGGCAGCCTTGATGTGGTTTTTCTTTCTCCCAGAGCTTCTCCAGCACACTCATCTGCTCCTCCCCATGCCAAGCAGCTCTCCTTCCCCTCTCAGCCAACATAGAAAGCTAAATGAAGAAATGGTTTGTTAGGCTACTTGGAGCTGGGTAAATAGACTTTTCCTAATTGGGGGCCCCAAACCTGTGCCTTGCCTGGTGGACCAAGCTGCCCTTTATCATTATGACCATGAGACCCTGGGTTGCACTGGGGTGACTGAAGCATCGGGACAGTGTGTACAAACCAGCACCGGGGGTGCACGGAGAGGGATTTCCCCTCCATGTCTTGTGGAAAGCTATTGCCCATGGATAGGAGGGTGCCCTCCCAGTTAATGGTCTCTGTTTGGCCACACCAGAGCTGGGAATTGCCTGGAAGAGGGAGGCAGGGCTGGCTTTTTACCGCTGCTAATGAAGAGTGAGCCCTCCCTGACCCTCGCATCACACGAATCTTGGCATCGTAGGTCTGGCTGCGTTCTACAGGGCAAAGCCCATTAAAGAGGAGAGACTGAAGTTTATTGCCCTGCTTGAATTCCACATACCTCCGGATGAAAAACAGGACACTTAAAATGATAAAAGGGCTTGCTTTTTATTTACTGGAGTGGCAACGAACCCCTGAGCTACATCACTCTTGCAGGCTGTATTGATGCAGATCAGACACCACCGGACACACAGCCTTTCTTGACATAAAGCAACTGCCTGCGTGCAGGAGGTGTTTGAAGAGTGCCGCAGAAATATCCTCCTGGAAGTCTGCGGTTGATGGTGATCCATCCTCCAGCCCTCCTGCCATGGCAGCACCCCTGTGCTGCCCAGGGGAGAGGCAGGAGGGGGGAAAGGGATGAAATCGGTGTCGACTGTTCCAGCGGAGCAGCCGTGCAGGAGAGGGAAGGTGATGAAAAGGGTGGGAAGGGAGACAAGGTGTGCTGTAGAGGGTCAGGCTGATACGGAATGAGATGGAGAGGGTCTGAGACAGGGAGAGACTCCAAAACTCTGAGGAAGAGGGAGGTAGAGAAGGGGAGGAAGGAATGGTAGGGACCTGACCTTGAGAGGGACAAGAGGGAAAGGCAGAGAATGGACACCAAAGCCAGATTGAAGGAGGAATAGACCCAGCCCAAGCCCCCTGCTCCTCCCTGGTCAGTCGGAGTCCAGGAGGGACAAGCACAGTGGTTGCAGGTCCGGGGGGAGCGCCTGCCAAAGCGGGTGAACACAGTTAATAGCACTGAGCCAAACCATTGCCCGAGAGTTCAACCAGCTCACCCTACACAAGACTCTGCTCCAGCGAGTTGCAAAAAGCCTCGTTTTTTTTACAGTTTCCCGAGTCTTACCGATTTCTGTGCGCTACAGCCTGTGAGATCCGCGCTCCCCCCGGACGGGGCTGCAGGAGCGGGCGAGGCGAAGGTGTCTGAGCCGTGAGCGCCTCCCAGGGCAGCTCACCCCCGCCAGCCCTGCACGTGTCCGCGTGATGCAGATGCAGATGCAGATGCCTCTGCCGGGACGTGTGCTCTGGGCAGCGTTACCTCACTGCAGTGAGACAGCAGCAGGTAGCAAGGCAGCAAACGGCAACCCAGGGGCCAGCGCAGCCTTCTGGCTTCTCCCTCCAGAATAAACCCCCTAGAGCGGGCAGGGGGAGGCTTTCAAGTGGAAAATGCTGGGTTTTGACCAACCCCATCACCTAAACACTGTGCCACGGTCCTCCGAGGAGGAGATGTCCATCAGACTTAGGAACCTGGGTGGGCACACACGTTGCAGCAGTGGGAGCCCGCGGTGCAGCCTGCTATGGTGATTTAGAGGCTGCTACGGGAGAAACAAAAGGCTCTGTTCAACGTGCCATCCTTGGATGGAGACCAAGCTGTCATGGCAACCGTATCAGTGTCATTCCAGTATCGGGACACGCGTTGCAAAACAGATATGGCTCAAGGTGTCACCGTTGGAGCCAGAGGGGCCTGGTGGGAGCTGGCACCCAGGGGACAGGCTGTCCCACCTCACCCCCGGGGCCAGCAAACGAAGGTGGCCACATACCCTGTTTCCCCAAAAATAAGACAAGGTCTTGTATTAATTTTTGCTCCAAAAGATGTTTACTTTTCTACATGTATAGATGCCGGGACACTATTTAAAATGACTTTTAAAATGAACTGTAACTAGGGCTTATTTTTGGGGTAGGTCTTATTTTGGGGGAAACAGGGTAGGAGACAATTCGCATCCCATTGTTGTCCACACAGAAATCATACGGGAGCTCTGTCAGGCCAAGAAGGTGGACACGCTGAACTTTGCCCAGGAGAAAAACTTGCAGAGGCTTTTTGAATAGGAACTTAATGGAGGACCAAAAAGTGACTTTAAAAGGCAAGAAAAGGACTGACTTATTTTCAGATGAACTATATGGCTATCGCCATGTATTTCCTTTCTGCCATCTTCAATGCAGCTACAGTACCAGCTCTGTTGAACAAAGGGCTTGGCCATTCTTCTAAACCATCATTGTTCCACACTCATTTTCACTCCTATAAATTTTAGTCAGGCAAATAATTCACTACGTGCAGCCTATTACAAAACTGAAACCCTTTTTTTTCCTTTTTCTGTACTGTAAACATGTGGCTTTCTTCACTCTTCATTTATTTAGCAAGTGCAAACAAAACTTGTTTCTTTTGTCAGCCGCAAAATTTTTCCCTGATTATTCACAAGGTGTGTGTCAGGCAAGATGTGTAACTGCTTTACTGAAATCAACGACACCATTTCTGATTTTTTGGCCGACACCCCAAAATCAGCTATACAGGCATTTTTGGCATGACATTTTGGCATCCTTATGCAGGTATTTGCTTTCTGCAAAGGACAGCCGTATTCCTGCAAATAAAAAACTGCTTCCACAGATGTATACATACAATGAACCGCAAACATCAGTGGTACGTTCAAAGAGACTTGACTTCAGAAATCACCGAAAGATTTATGATTCTGTACCGGTTGTGTGAGCGTCTACTTGCAACCCGGGAACAGGAACGCTGCCGCGCTGGGCTCGAGACACCGTCCTTCGCAAGCGCTCCATTATATTGGATTACAGCCCTGGGCCAGGCCTGCACCAACAGGTTGGAGCCACTGGCATGGCAGAGGAGCCTGTTCACCCAACCCAGGGATGACACCCGCCGGGAGAAACCGCAAACGTGTTGGAGCACAGGATTTGAATTCAAAATGATTTTGACAAGTTGGTCTGAAAAAATAGCCCTCAATTCAGCAGGGACAAGTGCCAGGCGCTGTAGATAGGCGGTTGCACAAATAAGGCATAGAAAGAACCGTTTGGGCAGCAAATGCAGGGGAAAAGGGAAAAAAAAAAAAAAAAAGAGAAGCGAGAGCTGGTGGATTGGAAGCTGAACACAAGTGGCAATGTGGTTCACGAGAAAAATAAATGTACGAGAGAGAGGATGTGAACAATGAGAGAAAAACGAAGTGTTGGGAACGTGACCTATGGGGAGGGCAGGGGGACTGGGGCTGCTGGTGGGGTCTTCAAACACATCAAGTGCTGTGAAGGGAGGGAGGAAAATCCTGCGGCCTGCGGAGAGCACAGGGATGAGCTCCAAGTGCAGCCACAGGAAGCTTCAGACCCACCGGAGGACAAACACGAACGGCCAGCAGGGTGGAAAACCAGATATCACAGAGAGCCCTACACCAGAAACCCCTGCAGGGCAATTCCTGGCTGATACAGGTATAGTTTTTTTTCCCGTAAGATGATTTGAGTGTCAAAGCTACTGGTACGTGGTGCAGTTAGGAAAAGCAATGCAGTCCTACCCCAAGTGCAGCAAATTCCTCCCGGGATAAATCAGGCAGCGGGCTCAGAGTTTCCACTGCTGGCTGATCCGTGCCCAGCCCCGGGTGCAGCTGCCTCGCTGAGATTAGCTCCAGGATCATGCCCTGACCTTTACTTCTCCTCCCTTAGCCATTTTCCTGTTTACTTACTAAAATGATTTAAAATTCCTACGTATGTGAGCACCTTAATGCATCCAGAGCCATGCAGTACCTGTTGAGTGACACCAGTAACCGGAGTTTAGTTGCAAGGACTGCAGAAGCTGCTATCGATTGCTCAATAACCTCGGTTAAAGGGAAAACAGGTGTTCCCCTCAAACTCCGCATTGTGTGGGGCAGGAGCAGACCATCCTTACAAAAATTTTCCAGCAGGGTGTGAGCAATCTGTTTTGTTAGGTCAGTAAATATTACGTCTTGGGTTTATAAGTTTTTTTTTCTCCTTAAGGAGTGTAATAACTGATGAACTTACAGTTCACCAAGGGATTTTCAGATGAGCTAAAAAAGAAAAAAGGCAGGAGCGCACAGGGTTAAACCTCTGGGAAAGCATGTGCTGCAGCCTGGGAAAGTATCTCACCGGCCTGAAAACAGACTCTTTGGTTTTCACGTCCTGTTCCATATTCTCAGGGGGAGAAGTGGTGTACGGTTCCCTCCAGAAAAGGATCAGGTCCATCTTAACACTAGTTTATTTTTTATTTCTTCCTACTTGTCTTAAGTTAAGGCTATTTCTGCTCTCTGTGTTGAGAACGGCTTCGATCTGAAGCTTAATTTTTTAAGGGAAAAATTATAGTATCTATAAACACCCTCCAGCAGCACTGGGAACAGTTTTCTCTCCTTATCTCGCAATGTTCCCAGCTGGTTTTCCCATTCCCTTGCCCCACCAAAGTTTTTGCCCATAAACCCCGTATAGGTACTAATGACCACGCACAAGGTGCAGGGCAGCAGAGGGGCTGAGCTGTCACATCATCACTAAAGTTTTATGAGCTGGAAGGTTAGAGCCACGGGTTGTACCTGTACCATGGATATATTACACTGGTGCCATACCTGTGCTATCGATGTATAGCACTGGTGCCATCCCTGTACCATGGATGTATAGCACTGGTGCCATCCCTGTACCATCTCTGTGCATGTCCCACCAAAACGATGATCCAAGCTGCTCCTCTTGTTCCATACCCCGAACCACTCCACTGGTCCCCCCCACTCCATTTCACCCTGTTGGGCCCTGTTGTGTTTTCTCCGTGCCCCCAGGCACTGGTGGGTGTCACACGGATGGAGACTGGCGACAGCAGGGCTGCAAGGATGGGAGGGGAAGGGAACACTGAGAAGGACAGATCTGAGGCATCATCCTCACCTCCTTCTGCATCACGAAGCATGGAGTAGAACCCCCCAAGCCAAAACAGCCCCCCAGTTCCACGAGCATGGCAACACTGGCTGCATTGCAGAGGGATTTTCTCCAGAGCCTGGACCATGAAGTGGCCCAAAAGGAGCAGTGAGAGCTGAGCTCAGTCGCTCTGCCTCCCAAACCACGGTTGTGTCCCTGAGCTGCTCATCTTCCCGCACAGGTGACACATGAGGACAGCCTCCCCAGTGGGTCATAACGTGACGTTCCTGTCCCCTTTTGTGGGACGTATTTTCCAAGCAATCTGCAAGCGCCAACCGCAGTGTTTCTCATCTGTAACGTCGGCAGGCAGGAGCGTGGCAGAGCTGAATTCAGTCACACAGCTCTCCCGATGTGTCACTGCCAAAAGGTCACCGCATCTCTCCTTACCCCGCTGGTGCGGCGCCCGAGGGAGACGGTGGCTTTATATAACCCAGCCTTGCCAGGATCTTGTACTCAGCAGGGCAGCCATCCCTCCCATTATTGTTTCCTGCGAACGAACAGCCTGAGTGCTTTGCAGCACCCTCAGAACCCCCCGTGCCACGGGGCTGAGCCCCCATGGAGACGATGCTGCTGCTCGATCGCTCTCCATCCTCTCCACGGCCTGGCAGCCGCCGCGCTCCCGCAGGGCCAGCCCGCTCGGTGTTTCCTCTGACAGCTGTCGACATCAGACCCAGAACCCGCAGAGCTGCAGAAAGAAGAGCCAGGCGTGCCGGTTCACAGCCCCTCTGGGCCGGGGGCCGGCGGATCGGCCGCGGCGCTGGGAGCGGAGCTGCCGCAGACGCTCACATTCCCGAAGCCCTGGGAGGGTGAGACCAGACCTGCCCCTCGGGAGGGAAAACGCCGGCACAACACAAGGCCTCGGATTGCTTTGTTCAGAGCAAGAGAAAACAAACATTTTACTTCTTAATTAACATCCTTCAACCTTCAAACATGCCAAGCAATTATTCTTTCTATATGTCACTCAGTCTAATGACTACTTAATAATAAAAGCCATGCTGGTCTGCAGCCTTCAAAGCCAGGAAGCAGATTTTAGAGTTAATCTCCTTTCACAACAAGCTTCAAAACATGTCTGTGTTTATTCTGGGACAAAACCATTGGGAACGAATAGGCCTGAACAGGGCAAGCATTTTTTTTCTGTCCGGGATTTTTTTAATATATTGTTATTAAGAAAAATGAAGCAGAGGAAAGTGCTTTGAAATGATGGCTGGAAGGTGGCAGCAGGTAGGGCTTTGAGCCAGGGAGCCTGGGCTATCTCTGCAAGCAAAAGCCCTTCAGCTGCTCTGCCTCTGCTAAGAAAGTGCTGCGCCCATCCCTTATGGAGGAGTGATGGNCCTGGGTTAGCGGTTGGACTCCATGATCTGCAGGGTCTCTTCCAACCAAAATGGTTCCACGATTCTGTGATTATTAAACATCTGTCTTTCCAAATGAGGAATCAGATGTTCAGAGACGGAAGACTGAAAAAGAGAAGAGAGTAGAAATAATAAAAAATAAAGCAGTTGCACTGAGCAAAAAGGTCAGGTCTGGACATGCTACTGCAGAAAGCAAGGTGGGGAGGACAGAAAAGGCCAAGCCAGCTCAGGGGAGATGGTTTCCCACAGCCTGGGGAATGAATCAGGGCTGCGGCTCTGGCTCCGGCTGCTGCGGAGGTGGCTTTTCCTCCGGCTCTGGGCCACTGACAACCAACGAGTGTTTTACTGTCGACTCCAGTGCTTGCAGGTGGGAACGAGCCACCTAAATGGCTTCTTGGTTAGGTGTTTAGTCTCACCGGGTCTCGGCACCTCTGCTAAGAAAGTGCTGCGTCCATCCCTTATGGAGGAGTGATGGGGATGGAGACTTTCCACTTCGGGTATCTCCGGCAGCTTCCTCAAGACCCTCGCTGGCAGCGCTGGAAAAGGGTTAACAACACTCCCAGCTGACAAATTTCCTATTTCTGAGACGCGTCTGAGCTGGGGACACCTTCCACCCGCTGCACGTGGAGCGTCTGGCAGGAGAACAATACCCACCATGAAAATACCAACGCAGGTGTCACTGTCACTTGTGAAAAACGTGTCCCGCTTCTTAGACTTTTGAGGGATTAATTGAAAATATATTTGTGGGTGTTATTGTAATGGGGTTTGCCATGACAACCGTTACAGCTACTCAGAAAAAAAATAGGAGGGGCTCGCGCTGTCAGTGGGGCCATCTGGCCCTTCCATGGAGGGTCATTATGAAGCCATGTACCAACCTCCCCGAGCCAAATCTTCATTTCAGCCTACAGTGACAAAAGTGCTTGGCACAATTTATCAAAAAGCTTCTCTCCTGAATCACTGTTTCTTTTCTCCGCACTGACATGATAATTTTCTCTATATCGGTGCAAATTAAATTCTAATGAGGAAGCTTCGCATTTCAATGTGATGGAGAGCTTTTCTTCTCTAAGATGCACAGAAGCATCGCTCCCATTGTGGAGGGAGGGGAAGGGATTAAATATGATTCAAGGCACACGAGATGAGCACACTTTCCTTGCCTGTGTCTCTGGTGCTGCCTGCAGTGGGAGGGTCTTGGTTGGGGCACAGGGACGCTGGGTGTCTCCAAATAAGTTATTTCCAGGGTCACTGCAAGCTGTGAAATCTTCAGCCACAGATTCCCTATCAGAAGGGGTGGGGGTCACAAAGCCCAGAGCTTCACCAGTGGGCAGGAGGAGGCTAAACCTCTACATTATTGGAGAGCCCATTCCCAGGGGCTGCTGGGTGCCTGCAGACCGGCAATTTCTGTTTGAATTTGACATTCTGTGTAAAGTCAGGAGCAGGCAGAGAGTCGACTCCAACCGAAACTGCGCTGGTATTAGCTTGACCCCGTAATGTGAATCTGCTGTGCCCACGTGACGCCGCGCATCGGAATAATCCCTGACATCTGCTGCGATCCGGGGCCAGAGCCACCCTCGGTGGAACAGCAGGGCTTTATTTGACTCAGTGGCCTTTACTCCAGGGTTGCTTTTGGCCCCGAGAGTGCAAGCTGCTGCCTCCGCAGCGTTATTTACTGGATGCCTGTCTGTAGTTGTAGCTGCGCTTTTTTGGATGGCGACTTGTATCCTGTGCTTTGGAAGCTGCTTATACTGAAACTTCACAATGAAACTCACGCCAAAAGATACTGGGCAGAAAGCAGAAGATTAGAGGCCCTGGAAGAAGTGGTCAATCTGAGGCATTGTTTTTCTAGGAATGCTATTTCCAAGTAATCTCAACTGTAAACAAAGCTTGCAGAAATCATAGAAAAAAATAAAAATAATTGAACTCTGTCGCTCCTTGGAGAAATGCAGCTCCTGGGTTGTCCCTGAAATCTTTTACTGGAAGGAAATCATGAGTTTTGGAGAAGTTGCTTAGAAGTTGCTTGGAAGACCTGGATCCGAGAGTCCTGCAGAGCCCTCAGCCCTGTCCTGTGCTGGGGACCCTGGTCTCACCGTGATCTCCAGCGGAGAAAGCGGAGTCAGGAGCTCGGTGCATGTGCGACCTCTGTGGCCTCACGCACGTCACGAAGCATCTCCCCAGTACAAGAATTAATGAAGAGCAACTTGCTTGTCCTGCTGTGCTCAGTCCCAGGAGGGCAGTGCCCTGTCTGGGGCCATGCTGACACATTTATCTGAGATGCTTTGCTGCACACTCAACCTCTAACTTGGGAAAATGTGCTTGGAGAGTCCTCAGAGCTCTGCACAAGTGTGTTCCCTGTGTTCCTGGAGGCAAACCCCACGGACCTGTGTGCACGGCTGTTGTAGGAGCAGAGCAACACACTGGTTTTTCACATGAGGACTAAGTGAAGGTGCCAGGTTTGTTCCCCGAGACCCGGACCCAAACCAACAAGCTGGCAGGAGAAGAACTGGAGTCTGTGCTGGTGTAAAGCAGAATAACTCTGGTGAAGGGCTAGCGCTTTAAAAACTATGAGATCTTCAGTATGAGATTTGCTAAATAGAGTTGCATTTTCCTGTATGCACCTAAGAAAAGAAAGAGAACTTGTGGACGAGCAGGGCAGCATTTTAGACCTATCTATGATTAGCCAGCAAAGGACATTGCCCAATGACTTGTCTACTCAATTCTTTCAGATTATCTGGAGACGATGAATGATACTGGGAACGTATAGAAATTTCAAGGGTGTCATCGCTGCTGTTCAGCCTGTAAGCAATCTCCAATGGACATAAATCCAGTTCTGAACAATAGTTCAACATGTCCATGGGCAAAGGCTACACTTTGAGAACAAGCCAGAGCTGCCCAAAACCGCACTGCTGGTTTGATGTGGATGGTGATTTAGCTTTACCAACACTTGTGGTGAAGCTTCCATCGTGCAGGAAGAGCACTCAAAACGAGAGAACAAAGACATCATTTTTCATTACATTAAACCACAGCTTCAGCATTTGATGAAAAAAAAAACCCAAACAAACAAACAAACCCAAATGTTTTCAGGCAGCATTTTGACATTGGAAATGGAAACCAAGGATCACCAGCTCTGTTCCCCATACCAAGCTTTCTGCATTACAACTCCTTTGAAGTGCTGAGGAAAAGGTGAAGAAACACCCAGCTTCCAAGGTCTTTTATGTTCATTTTATGTAAAGTCTTGGCAGAAGTTTTTTGCCAACATTCCAGAAACTCAACAGAGCTTCCTTTATGAGGGTTGCTGACTCAAATGAACATCTTCTGCTTACTGGTCTTAAATGGCCACCAGAAGTTTCTGGGAAAAAATTTCCTTGCCTGAATACCTGTGTAAATAGATCCCATGAGATATAAAAAAATATTAGAGAGTACAGCTTCTTCATGAATGAAGCCAAAAAAAGTCCATCCTACGTAGCCACCTGGATTTTATTAGCTTGTGAAAAATTCTCGAGCTGTGTATATCTGTATTAACACATATCCCAGTTAAGGGCACCCAAGGAATTAGAGGACTTCAAAATTTCTTGTTCATACTCTGCTGATAAGAACATATTTTTGGAACATTTACATTTCCAAACAAGGAAAATGCTAATAACAGAAATCTGTGAATTAGCTACTGTTCTCCTAAAGAAGTCTTTTAATCCGTTTTTTTCAGTGTCTTTGTTCCACAAGGGGAGCATAGCAATTAGCACTGATTGTGTGCCTGGTAGATTATCCACTACTAACTTCCATTCTACAGTGCACTTGGAAGAGGGATTTGACTGGCAGACCAAGATCACAGCTCCGGGTGTCTGGGCTCCAAGGGCTTGCACAGGGCCACTCTGAACATGGAGGAATCTGTAGCTTTCCATGAGATTTTCTGATTTTCTGGGTAAAAAACCAGTGGCTGGTATCACTGAAACGAAATGTGAAGACATGAACCTTTGTTGTGTAATTACCAGCCTGAGAAGGAAGGACTGCCCTGAGATGTGCGGTGACTCACAGCTGCCACGAGTTTGTTTAGATCACACCAAACTGATCTAATTTCCTCTTTGACAGAGCAAGAGAGAGTAAATAGATAGGAGGAGCAGTAAAAAGTCATTTAGATTGAACTTAGGAAGGCTTTTGTATTGCCTCATATGGCATTTTCCTAACTCACCTCTGGAAATAAGGTCGAAGGATAAATACTGAAAGGTGTAAAGTTGGCTGGAAAACCATGTTTGGAGAGATATTCACGGTGTCTCTGTGGTCCTTCCTCCGACCTCCCTGTTTAGCAGCTCAAAGAGATCCCCCAGGCGATGGCAGCGGGGGAAATGGAGGCGAACGGCTCCCAGCCCGAGCGAGGAGCTGCTGGAAAAGCTCCAGTCACAACCGGGATGCTGCAAGTGCTGAAAGCTCACACGGGTTCAGAAGGCAACCGGGAACATGCACAAAAAGAAACGCATTTAGGGTCTTTAACTGCGAAGAGCCTACCTTTAACTCAGCAGACCCCAGAGGCACAAACCAGAGGGGAAATGAAGTGGGGAACCATCCCACTCTTCTCTCCGCTCACCCCCAAACACCCACAGCTGCCTCCTGCGTCCGACCCCACTTTGCTTTTCTTGCTCTCTTCAGAAAAACTATGCCCATCAGAGAGTTTTTAAGGAGCCAGAGCTGTTCTCAATAGCCACAAGGCCGGTGCATAATGAGCTTTCAGCTTATTGCTACTAAGTGGAAAGGCACAATTAAAGCCCATTAGCTACCGTGACATCACCAGTTTGGAGGAAACTCTGTGTGGGGCAGGAAGGGGGCAGGACGGCCATGCTGCTGCCTGACAGGAGCCTGGGGAAGAGCCGGGCCCTGGGAGGCGATTTCTCATCACGCAAAGAGGTCGTCGACAGCTCGTTTCCAAAACAGAACTCTTCACTTTTCACAAATGCTCTGTGTGCTGGAGACGTGCACAGATTCACCAACTCTGGAAAGCAGCATCGCAGAGAAGGACCTGGGAGTCCTGGTGGCCAACAGGGTGCCCAGGAGCCAGCGATGTGCCCTGGTGGGCAGGCGGCCAACGGTACCTGGGGTGCATGAGGAAAGTGTGGGCAGCAGGGCAGGGAGGGGAATCCCCCCCTCTGCTCTGCCCTGGGGAGGCCGCGTCTCAGTTCTGGGTCCAGTGCTGGGCTCCCCAGTTTAAGAAGGACAAGGAATCACTGCAGAGAGTCCAGGGGGGGACACAAAGTTGCTGAGGGGTCTGGAGCATCTTTGTGATGGGGAGAGACTGGGAGAGCTGGGGCTGTTGAGCTGGAGAAGCTGAGCGGGATGTGCTCAATGGATCAATATCTCAGGGTGGTGTCAGGGATGGACCAGACTCTGTTCAGTGGTGCCCAACACCAGGGTGAGGGGCACCGGGCACAGACTGAAACACAGGAGGGTCCATGTGAACATGAGGAGAAACTTGTGTGCTGGGAGGTGCCAGAGCCTGGCCCGGGCTGCCCAGAGCGGGTGTGGAGTCTCCTTCTCTGAGACATTCAAACCCGCCTGGATCCCGTGGGATCTGCTCTGTGACACTTTATGTGCTCATCTGAGAAGGGCATTAGAGATCATTTATAGGGAGTTTTTGCCCTGTTGGATTCTATCAAAAACACTAACAAATGATTACCCAGGTTTATTAACACTTTGTAAATTTATTAACACTTTGTAAAATATCTATAAATGGAACCTTAATATATAGTATAGCCCAGAGCAGCCACCTAAATAAAAAGGCCTTCAGAGCCCCCATCACTCCTGCAAATGTTGGCCGTGGTGTTTGCGAGTCTGTGGCACGGGGCCAGATGTTGTCAGGACAGCTCTGGGGTTTCGCTGATATGTAGCACAAGGTTTGATGAATGCTGCTTTCTTTCTGAATTTGGAAAGATTTTGTTTTGCAGGAGAGGGGTTGAAAACCCAGGTTTTTCGTCTGCCATGCTGAAAGCAGAATATAATAAAATAGCAAAAGGCTTTTTGCTTAGCGCTGTCACTGGTGTTGGGTTTGAATGTTTTGTCTCCAGCTCCCTCACTCGAAGCTCTGCCCTCGCTCGGGACAAGCTCTCCCCACTGGAGTGGGAGCCCTGAGCTGGGGCTGCAGGATTTAGCCCCAAGTTGACTACTGAGAACACAAGTGAGCTGGAAGAGCTTTGTAAGCTGAGCCCAAGTTGCGCAACCGCCGAATTGCACGTCAGGCTTCATCTCTCGCAGTTGGAGCTTCCTGAACAGCCACGCGTGAGCCTGCAAAGGTCTGAGCTCTGTGGCCGGGGAGGTTTGGGAGCTGTGGGAACGCTCAGCTCCGCAGGAGCCCAACACTCCGGCTCCCCTCGCTTCCCTGGGAACCCCCGCCCCGAGCCCTCTCCTGAGTGCGTTCAGCTCTTCCGCTGTGATTTTAACAGGATGTTCCTCTGGAAATCAGGCAGGAGAGGCTGATCCACAGGAGAAGCCTCATCTCAATGGCATATAATGCACCAGATGCTTATCTCTGCTCCAGTTCCAATGTTTACCCCTTTTTTTTTTCCCTTTTGCTTTCTCAGTTCATTTCTGCCCATCTCCTGATAGTTCGGACTCACTAGTGCCATGTGGTGGGTTTCCTTAAATAATGGGTAGGGGATTGATACGATCAGGTGCAGACAGAAAAGCATCTAGTGATTATACAAACATGCAGTGTTTTCGTGTTTCAATATGAAGCAGAGAATTGCTTCTATTTATAGAGAAAATAGCTCAAGATTCCTAAACAGTGTTTTGCAAATTTACATTCCCATGGTGCCTCCTTTCCTGCAAGCATTTCACACGTACACATCACTATAATTTAGAAGCCCGTCGACCCTACACATTTTATTTTGCTCTGCCATCACTTTGCCCCCTTGTTCCAAGAGCAGGAATTTCCTGCCAGCACCCGCACAGCAAAGCCAGCAACGAGCGCTTTGGAGGTTTTTGCACAGAAACTGCTTTTCAGACCCAGCTTCTCCTCCCTTCAGCCATTCCCAGCACCCCGTCCCCGCACAGCAGCCAGAGTGCACCGCTACATTAACAATTAATAACAGGGCAGCACTGAGGAAACAACATGACAATAAATTTGCTTTAATTGGACAGGAATGTTGCCAGGTAACCTCCTTCCCGTTTTCTTCCTGGGCTCTTCATGGCTCAGCGAGGCTCCCCCCTCTCTAAGGGCAGCCCTTTGTCCATTAACCGCTCCAGGATGCTCATCTTGGGGACCTACTCCATCAAGGCTTTTGGTGTCACCTACTCATCGGATCAAGGTTGAACCAAGACTACACGCACCTGACAAATCTCGGGAGCACAGAGGCGAAGCACAGAGAAGGGCTTTATTACTGTGATAATGCAAAACAAAAGCATCTGGAAGCCCTGAAAGAAGCACAGGCCGGGCTGCGGTTACTGTAGCAGGAAGGGTGACGGGTTGGGGACCGGCAGATGGTCCATCAGCCTGGCGGGAGCAGCTCCGCGGGCTGCAGCCGAGAGCCTTGCCCTGCAATATAATCCCTGCAAGATGTCAAAAGCTCCTTGAGCGATGCAGAGCATCCTGGCTCCCTGATGGCTTCAGCAGAGAAGACAGCACAGGGCACCAGGCAGCGCTGTATCCAGCCCTGATAAATATGGTGTGCAGTTTTAATTGTATGAACTGGGTCACTGCCCTCAGTGTGACACGGACACGGTGCGGGCGGACTTGTTCCACACACGGCTGGAGCCCAAATGAGCCAGTGCGGTTAATCCCAGCACCAAAGCATCAAAGAAATGGGGTAATTACGCCCAGGGTATCTGGGAGAGGAGGAATTCAGCACCTAATTCAGCACTCCAGAAGACAACAGGCCAGAGCAAGGTGTTGAATGGCAAGTGTGCTCTTCAGACCAGGCTTCAGCAACTTTTGTTTTACAGCCCCTTGTCAAAAAATGACATTTTTCTTCAATAGAACAGACAAAGGGAGAGTAAGAAATACAGCAGCACCAATGTAATTCTCTGCAGTGGATAACAAGGAGGAAAACAAAAGACATTTCTTGGAAATCTCTTATTTTGCTGATACCTATAATTGCCCATTGCAGAATAGCTGGGTTTTTCTTTCTAGTTAGGCATTGTCCCTGGGTTATAAATACGTCATAAAAGTGCCAGATCATAAAGTTTACAAGTTATGTGAGGGCAGACTTACTGTATAATTACCTTGTTTTTGCTCTCGGGCATTGCTGCCTTCAACCGTTATCCTGCAAGACCTTGTGGGCAACAGGACCAGGCAGAAAAACAAAAATAAAAGCAAGAAAGAGGAGGTGTCCTGGTATTCGGTGGCTCAGTTCCGACATAAACACTGCTGGGATCAGGCAGACGTGCAGGAACCCTGCGGAACCCGGGGCAGAGTGAAAATCCCCTGGTTTTCGCATTCATACACCCGAAACCACAGAAGTGCAAGTTTCCCAGCTTCAGCTCGAAACCTCAGAGCTCTCGTAGCCAAAAATGGGACAATTGACAAATAGGAACTCCAACCAAGAGCTGCTGCAGAAAGACTGGCCAGAAAAGACAAAGAGAAACATTTCCAAATAGAGAAATGTGCAAAAGCTTTGCTGCTGCAAGGATAATATTTGCTATGCTATCCTAACCAAATATGCCACTCAGCACTCTCTCCTTTATCACAGTTATTTTAGCGGTGTTGAGCCAGGGTCAAAACAAAGTTAAAAATTCACCATTTTGCTTTCCAGACAGGGCTGTTTTCCCTATGAAATACAGACTTTACTAAATGTGCCTTTCTATGATACATATCAGCCTTAATGCAGATTCATAATTAGAAGTAACATTTGTTATCCACTGCTTGCTTTTTCATTCTCACTGTCTTGCAAATAATTTCTAGGTGTAATTAACCATTTTGTAAAATAAATGGAATCCCACCCCCTTGCAGGAATCCCATTGGAAGTTTCAGGCAGAAGAGCTACATTTTGGCAAAGTTATTACAGGAAGAACTTTACAATCAGGAGCTCTGAGCAGTTTTAGCCACGAGGATGCCACCAGCTCTGTTGGTAATAAATTACACAAGGATGGGCAGAAGTACCGTGTTTTTATGCAGTATAATGGGTTGCATCTATAGAAAGAGCAGCGTTGCACAGAGAGGCATAAAAGATCTCCACGGTGCTGTTAAATAACAAAATGACCATGAAATCCAAATCAAGCACAGCACGCCAGAGCCAGATGCAGCACCTATTAAAACCAAGAGAAACTCTTAATTAAAGGCAGTGGATGGGGACGCTGATCCTGCAACGCAGCTCAGCAACACGCTGACCAAGTGCTTGATTTTATGAACGGGTTTAAGTGCTGTCGACTGCGGTGGGACATTAAGTGTCTGCAGCAAACAAATGGATGTAAGCGCAGGTTTAAGTCCTCCGTTAAACTGGGGCTTTGGAGTGATGTTCCTGGGAGCAAGAAGTATGTTGGTCTTGCATCCTTTTGATGGCTCTGTGTCCTCCGAAGGCACCCCATGGTGGAGAGGTTCCATTAGGTCTGACATGTTAGAGTTGTTACGGGCCTGAAGAAGCTTGGTTTTGGTCTTAATGAGACCTTTTAAATGAAAAGCAAACACTTAGTTTCACATTTTATGTCACAGAGCTGCTTCGAGGTTGGAAAGAGACCCATGAATCACAATTTTACAGTTGCAGAATATGATTTCATACTTCCCAACTAAAGTTTTAGAGCTCTCCAGTGTAAGAAAATACTGCTATTTTTATTTACACTTTAAAATAATAGCGAGGCTTTGGGGAACGAATACATTTTTCAATAATATTTTTAGACCCCTCTTTGCAAATGTGCGGCTTCCACAAATCAATTTTGCAGCCTCCATGTTAAGGGGAGGCACAAAAAGGATCTTTTGATCCACATTGGAACAAAGATCACCCAAGGATTTGGAGCTGGCACCCTCAGCACGCTCCCCTTTGTCTGTTAACACGTTTTGGGTCTGTAAATATTTTAAGGTTGTGGAAACTTATTTATTAGTCATTTTGGCTTTGTGTCTCTGTTCTTCCTCATTTGGGCTGGTGCGTAAGCGAGGAATGGCACACAGAGTCCATCCAACAGCTCGGGCTAAATAAAGCTCCATGGAAACTGCCCTTGGCCCCTTTATTAGAGGTTTTATCAATTTTTTTTTTCTGTTGTTGGGATATTAATTTTTTTCAGGCAGAGAAGCACTAGGAGGGAAACGCTGCAGGGAACTGATGGGGCAGATGGGCGCCTCGTGGGCTTGGCCTCCTTCACCTGCTGAGCTGGCGGCACATTTCTGAGCAGAACAAAGGCCGGCCGTAGAGGTGAACGGCTGAGATTGGGAAGGACCGTGGTGATGAGGAGCGAGGAGGTGGAGACCAGGTTACAGCACTGTCCCCCTTCTGTCCCCGCAGTGGTGACCCCACGTTTCCTGCTGCATCGAGAGCCAACTTTGCAGACACTGAGATGGAATCCTCAGGAGGGAAATGTAGGGAAACGCTCAAATACTTAAGTCAAACCAAGCCAGAAAAGGATTTCACTTAGGATTTTGCGAATGGAAAAAAATAAGGTTGATTTCAAAATAAAAGAGAGATTAAATAAATATCATGTAACCTAGTAATATCTAAGTTACAGCTCTGCTGCTGCTTCGCTTAACAACAAACACCTCTTTCTCTTCACCATATGGAATCACAGAAACAAAGAAGTTGATTTATATTGTTCAAAACTGGACTTATGACCCTTATTTCTGCTCGATACTGTAGGGAATGATCTCTTGACTGCATATGCATTTTCATCCTGAGGGAAATATAACCCGGTCTCTGGTAAATATCCAAATGAATGGAAATTCTGCTAGAAGATTTAAGATGTTATAAGGTTATTTTTTTTTAACTTGTAAATAGAGACATCTTAAAGTGCTCTTAAAGCTGCTTTGCAACAATTAAGAAAGAGACTTTAAGAGACCGCAGATCCAGGATGTCAGCCTTAGCACTTTAAATAAAATTAATAAGTCTCACAATTGTAGACGTCTTCCTGCTTGAAAAGCGAGTGAGAGCCACTCATCATTCTGAAACCCATTAGCAGAGCCGATTAAGGGCCTTTTCAGGGCTGTAGCACCCTAATTCAAACAGTAAAACTTCGCTTTACACCCTCAGTGGCACTGCAGGAGTATTTGGAGCTGCCCTTCTAATTAACTTTAAATGATCTTGATCAATGACCAATCTGATTTTCTAGTCTCTGTGTGTCCTTCCAGGTTAAACTTGAAATTTCCCTAGCATCATACTAAGGGTACAACGCAGGGAAGGAGGGTTGGGGGCTCAGGGGACTCAAAAGTTGGCTGAAATGACATAAAACCTGTTTTTCAGACAATCTTTCACATGCAGGGAAGCAGAGCTCCCGAAAGATCAGAAA
Source organism: Pampusana beccarii (assembly GCA_013399365.1). Lineage (NCBI taxonomy): Eukaryota > Metazoa > Chordata > Aves > Columbiformes > Columbidae > Pampusana > Pampusana beccarii. The sequence continues at coordinate 78,335 of VWYH01007286.1, forward strand.
GGGGGACTTTTTGAGTGCTGTCTCTGACTTCTTATTACTATCTTGGAATAGAAGTAAAGAGATTAATGACTCAGCAGACATCATTTCCCATCATATATGACCTGCTGTGGGTTAAAGCATGCATTAAACAGATAATTCAGGCCCCATGGATTTGACAATACCATTTTAGGAGCAAAGCTTCAGCTGCTTTCCCAGCGGAGGAGCAGCCTTGCTCTCCTGCCTGTCTTCAGGTGTTCCTGTAAGCCAAACATCTGCATTTTCTTGAGGGAGGAAAGGGTGTTTGTTCTGTCAAGTAAAACCCTTCTCTTCCTTAAAATAAGAAAAAAAAATGAAACCCATATATTTAGATTGCGGTGTAGATACTTTTCATGATCTGCGGCCAACAGGAACAAAACATTAACTTGACTCTTCTCAACAAGTTGATTCAAATTTTAACTCTTGTAAAGCTATCTTCTCTGTACTAAAGAAAATAGAAAAGAAAGGTGTTTTTAAACAGTATAAACAAAAATGAAACCTATCTGGCTCCTGTTGCCAGCCTTAAAGACTACTTGACAGTAGAGGGAATGTTAAGTACGTTTACTTCTAATAGTCTGTAGTGTTCTATTAATTGTTCTATATTTTTTTAAAAATTTTTAAATCTCAAATTACACCAACCAGGTAACTAATACAGGATATTACTGCAAATGCAAACATTTCATGCAAAAATGAGGAGTTATTTGTGCATGAGACACTCAAGGTTAATCGAGCTTTTCACTTGTAGACTTTTTGACTTGTGACTCTGAAGTAAGTGACCTTAATGTTTCCTTAACGCTTCTTTTCTTTTCTTTTTTTTTTTTTTTTTGCATTTATTGCCTACTGCTCTTTAAAGTTGCTATTAAAGTGGAACTGTAATGGAAGTGTTAAAACCTGATGGCTGGGAACTCCATGTGCTATTTCATTCCAGTAATACCGTGACTAGGAAGTGTTTTAACTACGTGTGAGCACAGGATTTCTCCCTATTTAGGGCTGGGATTCTCACACTTATTAGATCACAGAATCATTTTGGTTGGAAAAGAGCCTCAAGATCAAGTCCACCCATTCCCCACCCCTGTCCCTGCCCCATGTCCTGAGAACCTCATCTGTCTGTCCAACCCTCCAGGGATGGTGACTCCAGCACTGCCCTGGGCAGCCTGTTCCAATGCCCCACAGCCCTTGGGGAAGAAATTGTTCCCAGATCCAACCTCAACCTCCCCTGGTGCAACTTGAGGCCGTTTCCTCTGCTCCTGGCGCTTGTTCCTGGGGAGCAGAGCCCGACCCCCCTGGCTCCAAGCTCCTTTCAGGCAGTTCAGAGATCAGAAGGTCTCCCCTCAGCTCCTGTTCTCCAGCTGAACCCCCCAGCTCCCTCAGCCGCTCCCATCACACTTGTGCTCCAGCCCCTTCCCCAGCTCCGCTCCCTTCTCTCCACTCGCTCCAGCACCTCAAGGCCTTTCTGGCATGAGGGGCCCAGAACTGCCCCCAGGATTCGCGGTTTCCCCTCCCCAGTGCCCAGCACAGGGATGTCACTGGTCCTGCCGGCCACACCAGTGCTGGCACACTCAGGATGCTGGTGGCATTTTTGGCCACCTGGGCACACTCTTGGCTCGTATTCAGCTGCTGCCACCAACACCCCCAGGTCCTTTTTCCACCGGGCCGCTTTCCAGCCCGCTGTGCTTTCCCGGCCCCCAGTTCCCCGCGGGGCAGTCGCAGCCCCCCCGCCGCGGTCCGATGGCTCTTTAAGCACCGTTTGTGCCGCATTGTCCCTGACCCCACCGCAGCCCCGCCCGGCGCCGCGGGGCCGGCAGTGCCAGCCCCCTCCCCGGGGCTCCCCACGGCCCCTGCCCCGGGGGGGAGCAGAGGGGCGGGACCCCGGTCCCTGAGCAGGTTCCTCGGTCCAGGAGGTGCCCAGGCCCGGGGGAGCTGGGAAGCTCCATTCCCCGCTCATGATGCCCAGAGCCGACCAGGCCAGAAAATGTCGCCCCCGCCGAGGCCCCTTGGAGGGGTCTGGGAGCAGCGGGGCTGTGAACGGAGATCAGGGACCGTCTGAGGAGACTTCCCGGGATGGACCCCCCCCCTGCTCCTTGGTGAGTGATTTTCTTCTGGATTTATCCTTGAGTGAGCCCTTGTTCCCCCCGCGGCCAAGCGGTTATTTCTGCTGGGTACCCTGGAGTGAAGGAGGCCTCTGGTTTGTGTGGGTGAGGCCTTGCGTGCTCATTATTGTTACATCATTGTTCAACTGGTATATCGAACCCGCCGTTTATTAAATGACCCCGGAGTGCTAAATAATTTTGGATAAACCCTCTTTCTAGTCGGTGTCTTTGCTAAACAGTTGTGTCAAGAATAAAATGTGTTTGGGGCCTAACGGCTGCCTAAGTCGATTTTTGGGTTCAAGGTCATTTGTGCTGAGGGCAGAGGTGCAGACTTTGAATGTGCATCGTACACCACGTCTAAACCTGAAACAGTTGTTAAAGTGGGTAGGCCGAGGAGGGTCCTTGGGGAAAGATGTCACCCTGTCCCATGGACACAGCAGGGACCTCACAGGATGAATTGGGGGATGTGGGGAATGGTTTCAAGCCAGAAGAGTTGGGGACTGCAGCTGATGTCAGTGGTATGATGAAAACATTTCCCCTCTTCTTTGCTTTTTTTTTCAAACCAGGGTAACTTTTTAATGCCATTGCTCATGCTTTTTGCTTTCTGCTCATGTCTGGCTGGGAAGCCGAACAAGGCTCTGGTTTTGGTTTTTCCTGCTTGGCGGAGCGTGCTGCTGCTGGCGTTAGCGCCGACTCCCCACCCCAGAGAAGGGCTCTGGTTTTATCCAGCACCCCTTGGGACCCCTGAGCACAGACACAGCAGCAGCAGCAACAGCTCAGTGAGTGCATAAGACCTTTTTGCTAAATCAGTTGAGATCCTTGTAAGAAGCCTCAGTGCCTGCTCCTGCTCTTTGTGGAGCCAGCTTTGCATTTTTCTCATCTCAGGACGTTATAAAACATGGGATTCCTAATGTCAGTGAAGCTCAGGTCCTTTCCTCTAAATCAATTTTGAGGCAAACCAGGCAAACAGAAACCAATAATTTATCTCAAGGAAATTTAAAGCACCAAAGTCATGATTTTGCAAGTCTGCAGGGCCTTGTGCTGAGCTGGACTGGCCACCCAAGGGACACCAGGTCTACCCGGGGAATTGAAAGCTAATCTACCACTGCTTTTCCATTAATCATGTTTTGGAAGGGCTGCTCCCAATAAAAATGCTTCCTTTTGGTTCAACCTCAGGTCTTACTTGTTGGAAGACCCAGTCTGGGTAGATGAAATAAGTATTTTTGCTGTGGGCAAGCTGAATTTTTTGCGGCTGCTTGTGAACTCTGGCAAAGACTGAGCAGATCTGGCCCGAAGGAGTGTCTAGATGTAAATGCAAATAGAAGCAATCAGATCAGCCTCATTTACCCTCTGCCACTTTGGGGCAATAATATCTTCTTTTAAGAAGTCTCCCCGTAGCAGAAACAGCATGTGCCTCCAGGGAAAAGCATGAATGTGCACGGAAGGATTCACTTTGCAAACAGGTGTGGTATTAGAGAGGAATAAAATATACTGGTTTAGGGTGAGTCTGACCTCCTTCTTGAATACAAGAAATTTCAAGTGTTATAGGAGTGGGCAGCAGCCTTCTTAATATACTCTTAGAAACCACTGAGGTGACAACACAGCATATGCCTGAAGTATTGAAACATTGAAACATGCTGTAGTTCAATTGTCACCATTTTCTTTCCAGAGATACAGAAGTTAAACGTATCCCTTACCTCGAATGACCTTTGCGGGAGGCTGAATCATTTGCATTTTGATGCACTGGCATTTTCTAAAGTGAAGAGACAGAAGAATTTTTATCACGTTCAACAACTCTGTTGCCAGGGGCAACGCTCATAAATCTGCTTACCAGCATCAATCCCTGCATGCAGCAGAGGGCGGTGTTTGTGTGCAGAAAATGCATATTTATAGAAAAATTATAAAATCTCTCTTGAACCTTGGGCAAAAGGTATCAGTATCAGTTCAGTATCAGTCAAATGCACATGTTAGTTTGTTTGCAAATTCCCTTGCAACTGACTGCGTGTTATAGGAAAAACGCTGGTAGTGTATTTTAACTTATACTGGATAATCCTTGTCCCAGAGGACTTGTGATTTAAAAATATGGCTCCTGCTGCATTGCTGCTGTCCTCCTTGATAACACAGCCTTCCCTGGCTCTGCTTCCTCGGGATACGCTCTGCCCTGTTCTAAAAGGAAAACTATGCAAGGAAAAATAGCCCATTAAACATTTGCTATGGTTGTTTAGATGAGAAAAGCGAAGCAGAGTAAAACTCCCGACATCCATTTCCTTAGCTGAACTTGTTTTCAACGCAGGTCATCCAGCTTCAATCTCGCGTAAGCTCATGCTCTGCTAATGGTGCTGTTGGCTTTCTAATAGCATAGGCATAAAAGTTATTTAATTTTCGGTGTCTGTTTTAAAGTGAGACTGACACATGCTACATTTTGGATGAATCCCAGAGTCCTGCTCTTGCTAAAACCTTTGAGGAGACCTGCAGGACATTTTGTCTGGTCTTCCACTTCCACCGTCTGTGTAAGGATGAGGCCGATGGCTCCCGATGTTTTACGGCATTTCTGAAGCCTGTGGAGGAAAGAGGAGCGAGGGTCGGTGGGTGCCGTGGCAACTCACTGTCGGTGGATGTTTCTTTATCAGAGGCTGCCGGGAGCCTGGGAAGGAAGGTAGAAGCCAGACTGTTAAATTTTATGTTTCTGCATTTAAGAGGAAACTCTCTGACAAATCAGACAAGAAAATGATATGTTGCAAGAAATAGTGAAGCCGCTGGTAGGATGATGGTGTCCCTATTTAACTTCTTAGCAGTTTTATTTTTTTTATTTTTTATTTATTTTGTTTTAATTCTGGCTGGGCTTTGTGAGACGAAAAAAACCGTGTCCTGCCTCTCACCGAGACAAACAGCAGGAGCGAGCTGCCCTGCAGACAGATGCTCGGTGCAAATCTCCCCTTGTCACGCAGTCACTTCAGGCGATGTTTTATGGAGACTTAATTGCATGAAATCTCTTATTAAGAGGAAAGGCTCGCCTTCCACCCAATACCTGGCTTTCAGACTGTGCTTCAGCTGGGGAACTGATAATGACTGATGTGTAGGAACTTCTCTGGCATTTATAGCATCATTGCAGCTCAGCACAGGCCCTGGTACAGACCCATATATATGCGATGGGGCCCTGAGCGATAGCACCGGAGCACAAAGAGGTTTTGCCTTGGAGCACAAAGAGGTTTTGCCTTGGGGCTACGTGCAGGAAACTCGGTAGTTAGCATAGCCTACAACAGCAAGGTGAGCTCACTATCTATTTTTTGTTGAGTAAACATCTTGAATAACTTCATTATGTTAAGTAGGAGCCCTTATAGTTATGTGGTGTTTTGGTTTTAAATAAACTGACTTGAATGAAAGGGTAGAAGGTGGTAAGGTGATAAAAAGGGTGCCAGGAAAACCAAAACCTTCTTAGAATAGGGAAAAAGCCATAATGGAGGAAAGAATAAAACCAGTAGCTGGAGTGCTGAATGGTCTATAAATAGCAACAAAGTCATATTGGGGAGTCAAGTACCAAATAGACTTTCACTGCCACTGACAATTAACCTCTTGCAGCATCCCTGGCTGTGGAAGGAACTTCACGATACACCAAATAAGCCTCTCTCCGTCTATAAATACATGATGACTTACAGGCTGCAGCGTCCAAACCCGTGTGGTTTGGCTGTCCGGACGTCGGGTGTCGATGCAGCCCCCGAGCAGGAGCCTGCGCTTTTTATTCTGGTACCCACTGGGCTCCGGGAGGGGAAGAGACCTCAGAGCCCGGGGCTGTCAGGGTGGGTCCTGCTTCAGTAAAAGCTGCTGAAAGCAAATTGGCCCCCGCTCTTCTTGCAGAGGGGTCTGTGAATACAGGTGTACATTGAGAGGGTCAGTGGGGTTTTTTTTGCTGGCCTGAATTTTATGCTGTTTTGTGGAGAGATGGGAATGCGGCTGAGTCGCTGCTCTGTGTGGACAGAATATTCCAATTTAGATTCGGACTCCTGCATGGGAAAATCAGGGTGTGAGGGACAAGGAGATAGTGAGACCCAAATTATTCCTGGATGTTACGAACCCTCCCTACACAAACAGTGTGTAGCATGTACAGTTACAGGCACTGGAAGGTGCTCGGTGGTTTAATGGGAGGTTTCCCAGGCTACGAGGTTCCTCAGCATCCCGCGCTGAGGGACACAGCCCGCTCTGCCTTATCCACCCAGCAGCACTGCAGCTGGAATGGACTTTAACATGGATTGATCTTTTTTATTTTTTCTAATAACTGCACCTGCGAGGAAGTTACTTTACATATTCAGCTGCGGTGGCTTGGTGCTGGGACACTGCAGGACTGAGCCACGGCCCGTGTTCAGTCCCAGCCGAAGGCTGCTGAGATGCGTTTTTCCCCCGATGTGCTCTCAGCTCCCTGTGTCCAAAATGTGGCTGATGTGACACTGCACCCACCTGCACACGGGTGCCATGGTCCCCGGAGCTCCGTCCTCAGAGGAGACGTGTCTTTGAGCTTTCCTCTGGCACCTTCTCTCAGGGCACTTCTGCCATGAAATGAGCAAGGTGCCATCAGCTGACAGCGAATTTTGATGGTGTTTATATTCCCCAAGGGGCTCTGGTGTTCTTTATCAGAAACAAAAAATAACCCTGGGTGGTTCTTGCTGCCTGTGAGCGCGAACTTGGGCTCTCTGGTCTGAAAGGCCAGCAGCCTTTGAAGGTCGGAGATGTGTTTGTAGGAGACCCAAGAGAAAACCTTCCCTGTAGCTGGTATGAATGTTACTGAAATGCCCACGGATACTGGCTTAGCACGTCCTTCTATTGGCTTTTTCTTTTGAAGATGCTGTGGAACAACTGAGGAAGTGATAACTGATTTTTGGATTTCCCTTCCTATGGTCATTCAGATTTCCACCGAACTCCTCAAGGACTTCTTTTTATGTTTTTTTTTAATGCAAAGTGTAAAGTCATTCTGTTTAAATGTAGTTACGTTCAGAAAGCCAGGGTAAAATCATCTGACAGCATAGTATGCATATTGAAAAAGGATATGAGGTGTTATTGGAAACTCCCATGGAAAAAACATGAGTTAATTTTATAAGTCACAGGTGGCATACTTTATTAATGGATGTCATAATCTCTGAATAACTCATAGAAAATCTAAAACAATTGCTACACTTCACAGCTGCTTAAAACACGGGTTGTAATTTCTTCCACCTTGCCAACACGTGATCAGGAAGGGGCGTTGGAGCAACTGCCAAATACGGCTTGTGCAAAATAGCTGAGGTTCTTTTTGTGAGAATCTTTAACCAAAAGGTCTTTAGTTCATGTAAATTAAAACCATTTTGGATGCTTTTTTTTGGGTTTCTTTTTCTTATTGAATAACCATGATATAGTAAAGGCTTAATCTCCAGGCCGATGGTCCTGAACTGTAAAGGGGGCCACCAAGTAAGGTAAAAATGCATCAAGTTAAAGCCAGGTCTAATTCTAACGGGTCAAACATAAACTTTGGTAGGAAATTAGCAATTTTTTTTTAATATAGTCAATGGGGTTTTAGAGTGATCCTCTAAAAGGAGCAATGGGAAGGAGTAACCTCTGGCTGAAGTTTTAGTTACCCAGGATAGCAAAGTATTAGACCTTATAGGAAAGTCCCCTCAAGACCTATAGTCAGAAATAAACTATACCCCTTAAACAGAGGCTTTTCTTGGCAGCTTCGCAGAAACAGTGAATGTATTGAGAAAATCCTGGGTTATTTATTTCTCTCCTAGTACTTGGTGTTTGAATCAAGAGAACAGTCTTCCCGCTGCTTGAGCTGCAATCCAGCATCTTTAATAAATAGAACTGGTAAGGAAGTGAAGTGACTAAATTGTCAGCTCCCCTTTGGAAGCTGCCCTGATTAGAATATCCATTAGTATAAATTGTATTTTTATGGTTAACCCACTGTGCTAAATAAGAAACTGCATTAAGCTATTATACTCTTTGTAGCCACTAAATTGAATTACCTGGTGCATCTGTTTAGTAAACTGCAAAACCCAAAGAGTTTGGCAATCATTATTATTTATTTTGTGCATTTTAAATCTTTCCTTTGACTAATATGTAGGCACTGTTGGGATTTGGTTTACAGCAGTATACCCCTCTGCATTTAAACATAGCTGCAGAGTGCTGAAAATTGGATGTTAAGAAAATTGCCTTTTTAACTTTGTAGTGTGTGGTACCATAATTTGCTTTTACTCCGTATGCTCTAGTGCCAGAAGATTTGTTTATATGAAAGATGATACATTTAAAATGGGTAAAAACTGCATTTCAAATTTCCAGGCCTGTTCAGATCAATACTGACAGCTTAGCTAACATTGAGTGATTTAATGCATTCCTCCACCTGCTAACCAAGAGAATGACTTGACCCCAAAAAATCTGTGCACAGTGGAGAAAAAAACCCCTCTCTAAATCTCATTCTGGCTAACAAGGAAAGTGTTTCTTGTTAGTGCTGTGGGGCTGTGCCTATATTAGGAGAGCAGGAACACCTGAGCTGGTTTTACCTGCATAGGGGAGGACGGGGAGCAGAGCCTGGTGCCCATCGGCTGCTCCAGACCTGGAAGGTGGGTGATTCCTCTGGTTTTACTGGGGTGCCAAGTCTGCAAAATGCTTTGAACAGTGTTGGTGGGCTGAGGTCTCCTCCAGCTTGGTGTGTCTGTGCTGGAGTTTGTTGCTTTGTGTGGACGTGTTACCTGAAAGGAGCTTGGAGCCAGGGGGGGTTTGGTCTTTTCTGTGACGGAACAAGCGCCAGGAGCAGAGGAAACGGCCTCAAGTTGCACCAGGGGAGGTTGAGGTTGGATCTGGGAACAATTTCTTCCCCAAAGGGCTGTGGGGCATTGGAACAGGCTGCCCAGGGCAGTGCTGGAGTCACCATCCCTGGAGGGTTGCACAGACAGATGAGGTTCTCAGGACGTGGGGCAGTGCTGGGGTGGGGGAATGGTTGGACTTGATCTTGAGGCTCTTTTCCAGCCAAACTGCTCCTGTGGTTCTCTGGTCCGTGTTCTGGGGCGCAGGGCTCTGCTGGGGGCAGCATGAGCAGGAACTTGGGACTTGCAGCCGCGATGCTGCTGATCCTACGGCAGGAAGAGAAAACAGCCGCATCGGCTCCGTCTCAGCCTGAAATTCCCAGATGCCAGCAACTTCTTGAGATGTTCAAGACTACTAAATTTGCTCTGAAAACAAACAAAAATGCTGACAAGTAGAGCCTGCTGATTTCACTGCTTGAAACACAGTTGTACTTTCTTTTTTCTGCCTTCTGCTAGGAGCTAATGCTTGATGCAGAGAGCTGGGGCTGCCTTGACTCCTGACTCATCACTAGCATTGTTACCCACGCCAGCTGCGGAACTTGGTGCTGTTGATGATCCTTAGCCAGTTGATATTTGCCTCTCTTTGAGCCTGGGAAGGGAGGGCTGAACCTTTTCCTTGCAGGCTAACAGTCTATTCTGTCCAATGCATCAAGACTTCAGAACAAAAAAAATTCTGATTTTAACCAAGTGGCTCTTCAAAGTACAGCTGTATTTCAGCTTTCTGTTCAACCTTTCTTGCTTAGAGTGAGGGGCGACAGCACAGGTTTGGCTCTTTAGTACAGCTGAATGCAATGGGACATTGGGAATGGGCTGGGAAATGTGACTGAGGTGGCTTGTTTGCGGTGGAGTTGAACACTGGGTGTAATTCTAAGTTATTTTGTGCCTTAGTTACACAGCTTAGGCATTTCACAAGTACCGCAGTTGTATAGCATGTCAATTAGAACTTAAACATTCAAAACTGCAACAGTTGAAGTGACTTTATGCTATAGGTCCAAACCCTGCTGAAGCAAAGAGTGAAGTTCAGCACAGATGTACTGGTACTTAGAAACCTATTTGATACATTTTCTAGAGCAGAGTGGTGGTTTTTCCTGAGGTATGCTTTTTTTTAATAAAGCTATATTTTGCGGAGTAGAATTTTTCCGTGTTCCTTGCCAGAATGGCCTTTATTTACTTGGTTTTGATGAGCAACATTCCCCATGCTGTTTATTTGTTGATCTGCTTTAGATGGCTGACGTGAACCTACTGCACAGGTACTGAAGATTAGGAGCTCAGATTTACGGAAGGGAACGAGGAGTTAGTTGGTTATGCTGTATTTCGTACCGAAACCAAAGAAAGCATTATTCAGCAGTAAATGTCTATTTTTTTTTCTGCGTCTGCCACTATTGAAAGGATCAGCTGCAGTCCAGTGTCTGTCATTATTAACAAACAGCATCAGCAGGAGAGGGTCTCTGGCTTGAATAAAGAAGAGTCTAGAATCTATTAGATTTTTTTTTCCAATTGCCTTGGGCTGATGAACTTCTTGTAATGAAATATGAAAAAAGAAGCTCGAGCACCCTCCCCTGCCAGTGGTTATTTCTGAGGTATGAAGGACAGTTGCTGGGTAGCAAGTTTTGCAGGCAGGAGAAAAGCAGTAACAGGAGGTATTTGGGGTTTTATTTGTGTTTAATGGAGCTGCAGATGCATGTGGGACTGTTACAGTTTTCCTAACTTAGTGTCATCTGCATCTTGATGAAGCAATTACGGGAGGGATACAAAGTTGGTCAGACAGCCATATCTGCAGACTAATTACTGTTCCCTGTCAAAATGGAAGAGTGTCTGGAGTGGGGCCTGTGAGGGCCTGTCCTGGCTCTGGTGACATCAACGATGTTAATTAATGAGAGTACACTTATTAAATCTGCAGATGGCACAAAGCTGAGACGTTAAAGGACAGGATCAGAATTCAAATTGACGATGACAAAGTGCACAAATCATAATGTAATTCAATAAGGGCACAAATAAACTTCTAAATATAGACAGGCCCAAGTAACTGTGCACACCAGGCTTGCAGCATCGCCTGGGGGGCTGGAACCTGCCCGGGGGGTCTGCATGGAGCAATGTGGGACTATGTGAGGAGTGAAGTCAACTCGCGCTGCTCACGTCTGGGGCAGCTTTTGGTACAGCACAATTTGAGTAAATTAGATGTGGACCGGGTGAGAGAGCACTTGGAGAAAAAGAACAGGAGTGGTCAGAGGGCTGGGGGTTGGACTTGCAAAGAAAGGAGAGTGCTTAATCTACGCTGAAGACTGTACATGCCATCGGTCTTCAAACTGGTGTCTCTGCAAAGGGTAAGGGTATGCGGAGTATGATCTGACCCTTGTGGCAGGGCTTGAAATGATGGGAAGCGGTGGCTGGATGTTAGGAATATACTGTTCTGTAAGGCCTGTTGCAGTAGGAGGGCAAGAAGTGGATGCCAAAGAAGGAAAAGAGGTGTCATTTCTGTATTGCTTTTATCTGGAAATCTCAAGCCTAATCCCACATGCCCCTTGGCCAGAGCTCGTTCTGCAAACACGCTGTAGCTGGTTTGCCTGTGTGTGGGAGATTTGCTGCTTCCTCCCAAATTGGTGAACAAATTCACAATTTAATATGCGGGCCAGAATTTCCCGTCTGGAAAATGGAGATGATAACAGAAGGAAAAGAGCAGAAATCCATTAATATTTTATAAAGCATTCAAATGCTATCGCAATGAGTGCCATAGAAAAGCCTCTGAGGAAATAAACAAATTTCTGTCTTCAGAGCAGATGTTGAAATAATTATAGTAAATAAGGCACAAGGCCACACACTGAACAGCAGAACAGGGCTGTTGAGTCTCTGCTCGCTGCCTGTGCACCGAGGGGCAGAGGAGCCGTGGGACGAGGAGCCGTCTCAGAAAGGTGGCAGCAAAATCCGTGTGCGCAACAAGGTTTATTTAAGTTTGGGCAGATGAACTTGGTTTTCGTATTTCCAAGCTTTGACTTTGCCACACTGGCATTTGTGTAAAGCACCCTCTTTGGTGCAGGGAAAAACAGGGAGACTGTAATGCTGAAAAGAAATAGTCTGCTGGCTTAAAAAAAAAAAAATCACCTGTAGAAGGAAAGCTGTGATGCGTTTTGACAATTAAAAAGATGGCATATATGTTCGGATTAGACAGCTAAGTGTTGTGTAATTTGTGCCCTGCAAGGTCCAGCTGTAACATCCACATCGTTACAGTACCCATAGAAAAAGCCTTGGGACTTCAGGCAGCATAAAGGAATTCTTGTTAAAATGGGAGAAGTTAATGTTTTTTATATTTGTGTCTCTAGGAATAGTTTGAATAAACTTTGAATGTTTCTGTGATTTCCTTGCCCATCCCTCCCTCATCCCCAAATCCATCCTGCAGTGGAGATTAAACAACCCCCTGTGCTGGCAAGCTGGTCAGGGTGAGCCCCGGGTTCCTGCTGTGGTTCAGCGTTAAAATAGGAACTTTTTTCAGGGTTTTACCCATTCTGCGATTCAAAAGCTCGCACAAACTGTCCTGATGTGTGACGGCTGCGTAATGTTGCTAATGTGAGCTTGCAACCTGGGGGATTGTAGCAAGGGTGGCATTGAATCAAGCGGTGACTATATCGAAGTTTTGTGTTAGCAGCTTGTTTTCAAAGGACCCAGGTTCTGGTGTAGCAATGTTGCTTTCCTAGAGAGAGACAACAACTGCATGAGCAGCCCAGATGAGTTAGTTGTGCTTTCCTGGGGGTTTGTGTCCTTTGGTCTCTAAGCTGCTGGTGGTGCCCGCGGTGCAGCGATCTCCATGTCGGGTCCCTGACGGCGTGCGGTGTGCTGGGGGTGACTTCACGGGCAGTCTGCACGGTCCCTTCGTGCTCATGGGCCTGGTGGTGACAACCAGGTGGAACTAGAATGGCTTTTGTGCCAGTTCTTATGCCTTCCCTTTGGAGGGACATAATTCCCTGAGGCTCATACCCATATTTTGAATGTAGCTGCAATCTGGATGTGCAGAAGTGTGGCTGTATAAACCTTGTTTCCATAGGAAACCTTGCTAATAAATATGACTGCGATGTGTAACACTTCAAAAGCCACCAGAAACACAAACCCACGTTTTAATTCTGCCTTCCACCGCTGTTGGAGGGATTTACTCAGACTCTGCAATGCACAGGCGCGTGTTGGGGCACGACGGTGCCTCGGGCTCCCAGGTTCTGCAACGCCAAGTAATAATGAACAGGGGACGGTGCTTTGAGATTTGCCTTCTGGGTATCTATACTCCATAAACATAAATATGCAGACACAGTCCAAAAAAATCCAAACACCAGAAGTTCTATAATTAAAGCAGTACTAATCTAGCACTTGCTTACTGGTTGGCCCTGGCCCTGTGTTGCTGCCATTATGTATGTATATATGTATACATCCGTGTGCGTGTATATCCTGCTAGCAGCTGTTTCCCTGTTCAGCACCTGTCTCCTTTCTGCCTCAGCCACCCTGCAACCGCCCAGAGCTGCTGAGCTGCTGCTCACCCGCCTGCATGGCATGGACAGGGCTTGGGGATCGGGTTCCCAGCTGTCCTCGCATTAACCTCTTGTTGCTTTGGCATGCTGAACTTCATTGTTACACCTTTTTTTAAACTTATATTTACCTTGTTAATCTGGAAAAGAGTGGAGGAGGTGAGGGTTTGTGTCCCCGCTCTGTACCCTGTTTCAGACCCAGGCTGACACCTTTGCTGTGGGGAAAGCTTGTGATTCCACAGTTCCTTACCCCTAATCTCTTGGGGCTGCTTTTGAAAATGTCTCTCCCTTTCTTTTGCTTCAGTGCTGTCCTTCTCAGCCACCATCTGAGATGTCCCCAGCTCATGGCTGATTGAATTTCCCAGCAGCTTTCTCCGTTAGTACTTGAAGGACCTTTGAGCAGGATAATAGAATTACAATATAGATCACACAATATCTTTCTGATAATTGCTCTTAATTCAGATTTCATTACGCTTAAGGACATTGTGTATGAATATCTGTGCGGGTTTTAAATATAGGTCCTCTAACCCACCAAAAAATGATCCTAATAAGCTATACTGGCATTATTGAAATCTACAGTATCATGTAGGGCTTTGTGCCTTGTCTTTGTTAGACGTAATTAGCACTTTGAATGTGCACACATCAGATGGTGGTTGAATGGGAGAATTGGTTTAACCCCTCAGCCTCCACTCGCATCCCTCTGTGTGCCCTGGGGTGACGTTGCTGGGAAATGACAGGCGAATTTCTGGGTTCAGTGACGCGCTTTGGAGCTTGGTGTGGTACCAAAAAAGCACCGAGCCTGGTTCTCCATGTGTGAGCAGGCGATGGGGAGACTGACGTTTGGTTAGCGGCTCTGTATTAGTTCCGGAGTTGAGTCCCTTCTTTCCTTGATGTCTCTGTGCTGTATCTAGCAATGATACAGCCAGTTTTGATGTCCCCCGCAATTTGCGGGCAGAGGATGGGCTGCAGTCGGGTCTTAGTGCGTGTGGTGTGATGTTAGCGTGGAGAGAAGACGGTGCTTTTCTGCTGAATTCAGGACTTTAAGTAGAAAGAAAAAACATCTTAATATTCTAGTTAATTTACTTCTGCATCAAGGAGTAGGGCTTTAAGGGTGACAATCAGAATCCATAGGCTTGTGGTTCATGCCGAGCAAAGCAAATCCTGGATGAAGAGGGCAGGGAAGGAAGAGAGGGACCCTTGGCAGAGGTTGGGTGCGTTGCTGCACATCCTCTGGCATTGCTTGCTCATCCACAGGGTGTTCCTGCAGGAAAACCGCACAGCACAGCAGAAGGTCGGGAACCTGAAGGCGCCCAGCCCTGGCCAAGCCCGTGCCACGTGTTGAGTTGCTGTGGAAAATCTGTGTTGTCTTTTCTGGAGCAACAGCGGCAACAATGCCAGAAGGTAAAGGTTTGTTTCCTGGCCCTGACGGGTTCAGCCTCTGCACAGGGCGGGTTTCCCAGACCCCGGCGGACCCGCTGCCCGGGCTGTGAGGAGCAGGGCGTGCAGGCTGCGGATGCTCCGCGTGCCCGGTGGTGTGAGCCGAGTCTCGTGCTGTCCTTTCCTCCGGCTTTATGGGCAAACTGAGGCGAGCTCTTGTTCTTCTCCCTCCCCTGGCTCCAGCCTTAAAAGGGGTGTTTTTGTATGAAATTGAGAAATGATTTGCATGCTCCATTTTCTTTACACACAAGTCCAAACAGATCCCTTCCCCTCTCTCTCTCTTTAGACATCTGTTACTGGATTTCTCATTTTGTCCTCACTGAATTTTAAGTCTGCTGCATGAGTTGCTGGCGTCCACAGGGTTTCCCATCAGAGCAGGGGAACCCGGGCGGGCGACCCCGTCCCTCCAGCATCCTCCCTGGCTGGGCTGGCAGCACCGCAGCGTTCGCAGGGCTCTGACTTTGCCAGGTTCCTTTTCATCTTCGGTAATAATGGCTGAAAAGGGCGCTAAGGGGCCCTCCTCTTCCCTCCCTCTTTGTTTGTCTTGTGGCTGTTAAGGAAAGTTGAGGCTCCTATTGGAGCATGTCATGAGGTTATCTTTTATTTATTCCTTGCATGCGTGTAATAGGAGGAGGGACCATGTTTTAGAAAGGGAAGGCGTGAGTTATGCGCGGTCTGCCCCAGGATTTATGCGAATCTGTATACTTTTATGCCAATTTACAGCCAACTGTCTGTCTTGTTAGGGGAAAGGTGGCAAGTCTGGCTACCAGCCAGAGCCCAAGCTGCGGCTGTCCCCGCGCCTGCTCCGTTTGCCGGGCAGCTCCTGGTGCAGGTGACGGGGCGGCTGGAACCCCAGGCTGCGGAGTCGTTCCCTCGCTATTGCCCTCTGCCTGTTGCCGGGGTTTGGCTTGGCTCGGTCACTCTGCGCCGGGCTGTTCTGCATTCACATCTCGCCTGCGATTCCCATCCGCCAGCTGCCCGAGATGCTGAAATACCTGAGCTGCCCAGCACAGGCTGCAGGGCAGGAGGGGGGGCCGGAGCTGCCTCTCCTAGTCCCACCCTGCTGTTCATTTTTTATTTTCCTAGACATCCCCCTTATCAGCATCTCGTACCTCAGCCTTGTTAAAGCAATTGGTGAGAAAAGCTGCCAAGAAACGCGCGGCGCGCGGGGCTGAGCTGCTGCAGGAAGCTCTGAATTATGTGTGAGGCTGGAAGCCTTGCAGCTGTCCTAGACATGTGAAAAACTTTCCATAAACATTGCGGATGCTTTGGGCTTTAAAACGAGATTCTTTTTTTTCTTTTTAATTTTAGAAGAAAAAAAAAATAGTACCGGGGGATGCCT
Organism: Pampusana beccarii; assembly: GCA_013399365.1. NCBI lineage: Eukaryota > Metazoa > Chordata > Aves > Columbiformes > Columbidae > Pampusana > Pampusana beccarii. Next base: position 94,551 of record VWYH01007286.1, read on the forward strand.
GTTTGATTGGAAATTCTGAAAATCTGCGTCGAGTTATAGTTTATGTTGAGTGTTTTAAATAATTGCTGTGGAAGGATCTGTGAATGGGACCTCTTTGAGTTTTAATGTATTTAAAATATTTCTCAAGTGGTACAGGTATCTTAAGTGTTGGAAATCAGCTCAAGCTTCCTGCATATGTATTTCCATGAATTTATTAAATCTGGGTGGGTTTTTAGTCTCCGGAAATGAGGAGTACTGGGAGAAGTTGACTTTCTTTAAAATTAGCTTTTTTTCAACGTCTGTGCTGTGAACCTTTTGCTTTTGTCATTTTTGTTTTCAGTTGAATATTTGGGAGGGTTTTTTTGTTTTATTTGGATTTCTTCACTTGAAACCGAGCGAAAGGATAGGAATTACAAAACCAAGGAAGTTTGTTCCATTCTACAGTTGAAAACACATGAGGAAGGATGGACTCTGTGGCCTTTCAGGTCTTGGAGACTTTCGAAGCCTTTTTGTTACCTAAAGGTCTTTGAAAATCCCCACAGATATTCATGCAGGCCGGGAACTTAACTCCTCATTTCAATGGTACTTTGCTATTTCCTTTTTTTAGGTACTTTTAAAACTCCCGTAAAGGTACTTTATGTGCATCTCAGGGCACATAAATGTATTTGAGAAATTACATGTTAGCCTGAAAGATTCAGCTTTCTAACGACTGTTAACACACCTCTTGTAGAAGGCACTTAGTTGTATATGCAAAATGGTTTGATAAATCACTATTTCTCTCTTTCCAGAGTATTTTAATTTGATTTACTTAAATGACAACCAAATAAATATGCTGGTTTCATACCATTTCAACTGAATTCTAATTTCAACTCAAAGACAGCTTGACAAAAATTATTAAATAGTAAATAAATAGATGCCATTCTGTATTTCCTAGGATAATAAAGCATATAAAATGAGTAAATTGGGGCTTCAAATATAGCTTCTGCCTGAGAGAATCTGGGTGATAATTGCTTGACAACACTTACAGAATACCTGGCGTTCTCTAGGTAGCAAAAAAGTACCAAATTTAACATGAAGGCTAAATTACTGTATACTCATTGCTACACCAGTTAACAAGCATCAAGTTGTCTTCAGGAAAATAGTTAGAACCAGATAAAATCAGGTTTTTAAAATTAAAGTTTCTTGTGGTTTTAAATTATGCTCAAAATTGTGTTAATTAAATCTCCTCTGAGTTTGGTCTATATTAAAGGGCAGGGAAGGTAGTTCTGGCCTTAATTTCAGGTCTGTGTTACAAAATACCCGAGTTATGCTAACAAAGCATCACAGTCACACAAGACCAGAGAGTAAGGCTAACAAATATAATAATGTGGGCGCTTGCAAGGCAGGTGATTAATTTCTGCATTTCCGAGGAGACTGGACTTTGTAGCCAGCCCCTGGGTAAAGGAGAAATCCAGGTCCAAAATCTGCCCTTGCCAGCCAGCATTTGGGGTTTTTTTTTCCCCTGTTTTCCCTCAGATTTCATCATTTCGGGTGAGAAACCTATGAGTGATGTGGTAGAAGCCCACGCTTTGGTAAACTTCAAATAATTAAAGGTCACTCCAGTACATCATGGAGGTGTATTTGTGACAGGCCAGGAACCACAATCTAATACAGTAATTGGATCTGGGAACAATTCCCTCCCCAAAGGGCTGTGGGGCATTGGCACAGGGTGCTGGAGTCACCATCCCTGGAGGGTTGGGCAGACAGATGAGGTTCCCAGGACATGGGGCAGTGCCAGGGCTGGGGGAATGGTTGAACTCGATGATCTTGAGAGTCTCTTCCAACCAAAATGATTCTGTGAGAAGCCCTGGAAGCTTGGAGGCTCTGAGCAAGCTGAGCTGGGTGATGTCCCTGCTCATGGCAGGGGTGGCACTAGGGAGCTGGGAAGGTCCCTCCAACCAAACCGTTGTGTGGTTCTGCGGTTCCAAGCAGGATGGGTCTGACCCCTTGGGCACTTGGGGAAGCTGCCGGAGCGAAGGTGCTGGGATGCCGCGGGCAGAAAACCCCTGTGCTGCAAGAACAAGAGAGGAGATGTCACGCTCAGCGTGCAGCGGCCTCCAGCGCAGGTGGTTCTTGCTGTGCTACATCCACCCCTGCTCCTGACACCTCTCTCCATCCCAGCAACAGCCCCGAGTGGGGCTTCCCGTGCCCCTTGGGCTGCAGGGAAGCCTTCCCCGCTGGGCTGTTGTCCGGCTGGCAGCTGCAGATGCTGTCTCTGCTGCTGTGCTATCCTCCCGCTGGCCGCTGCAGAGCTGTGCGAAGGGGAGGTCAAAAGATGCTGGGTTGCTTTTATTTATTTATTTAGGGGCTTAAATGAAATGCAGATTGAGTCCTTTTCCTGTGCCTTGTGCGGCAGAGAATAGAAAATCCACATTTCCATTTCTGCTCCTTTGAATATTAACCCTTGGGCACGGGTAGGTTTCTGTTTTCTGTGGATATCTGGATGTACCGCAGTGACAGGCTCTGAAGCTGTTCGCATCCTACATGGAACTAAAGCCATCTGCCAGGATTATGTGCATTTTTGCCACTGAACTGGCCACTGAACTGTGACAGCTATCACAATTCTGGGATGGTTCTTCTGCACCTCATAAAACGCTGCTAATGCAGATGTTGGACTATCCTGACCTTTTCTTTTATGTGGCATTTCTGAGGATTTCAGTTGTATTAATGGTTACATGAACGTATGGTTTGTGATATGGGGAATATAGTCCAGCGGGGATTAGAAGGAAACCGAATTACATCCTGCCTGGGCTGTAAGCGAAAATTAAAGTGAAGTTTCCGCAGGTGAAGTGACTGCACAGCTGAGCACGCTGGGCCCTCCTGTGCTTCTCACACCGCCTCTGCCTGCATCATTGCAAGGCAACACCATTTGAGTTTCCATTTTTCTAGGTAGACCCGTGTTTATATGCTCTTTCTGTCTTTGTTATTGCTGGTTTGGTGGTGACTAACTGCTGGAGTGTAATTAAGACCTGAATGGTTTGGATGGGAAAAAAAATAATCAAACAGTAGCTGTGACATCCATCAAACTCTGGACTTGATTATTTTAAGTGTTGGTGGAAGGCAAGGGAGATCCTGGGAGAAGTCCTGTGTGCACCCTCCAATTAATGTGCTGTACCTCTGGTCTGGAGGAGCAAGTGTGTTCCTAAGAGGCCTCATTGCATAGAAACACGTATTTTCCCTGTATATGTTCACTCTGGAGCCGTTTAGCATTAGAACTGAGGGCCACCGGGCTCTGCTGATCAAATCAGCATCTGACAGCTATCACATTTCTTTCCCCCCAAAACTTGAACTGATGACATTCTGAGGAGTTACCAATAACTAAATGATGAGAGCGAAGACTTTGTTTGTCTGTCTTCCCAATGCAACTTCTCTGAACTATGGCACTAATGTAAAAAACCCCAAACAAACAAAACTTAGACTTGTGCAGCAGTAAATGGTGAAGCAGGGCTGAGCGTGTTCGTGGTTGGTGCTCCGGGAAGCCGAGGGAAAGCAGCCGGAGCTGCAGACACCAGCCTGCGTTTGCGGGGTGATGTTGTGTCCTTAATGACTGACATTCGTTCACTTCTTAATTGGAGAAACCTGGTGGAGGACCTCCCTCCACCACCCTCTGCTCTTGAAAAGGGGAGTGTGCTTTGTTACTCAGTAATCTGATTTTAAAAGCCTGAAATACAGGATAAAGAGACATTTCTAAAGTTCATTAATGAGAATGGAGAGATCATCAAAGCCGCTTTCCTAGGGGAGAGCCCCTTGATTTCAGAGCCGTAACAGATGCAGAGGGTACGCTGTGGTACTTCCATTGCACCTCCTGTAAGTGAATGTTTCAGAGCCCTGCAGACTCCGTGGCTTCTGGGAGCGCGAACAAGCTCAAATGGTTATTTCAGGTTAGGAGAAACACTGCGTGTTGGAAATACAAATACTTCCTCTGCGGTTTGCATGTAACTTGGGGCTTATGTTCCTCCTGACATCCATAAAAATGAAAGCTCTAGTTACTGTATTTAAGCAGAATTATTAAAAAATGGAGCAGTTTAGCTAGATTACTCTGTTAAACGAAGGACCTCTTGTCTCTGTTGGGAAGTACAGGAGAGCAGTCCCCGCAGGTCCGACCCTCACGGGACAGTTGGGTTTTCCTGGGGCAGCCCGTGCTTGGTTTGGGGTTTAAGGAGCAAAGCTTCAAACCGTGTCTTCCTTTTTTTGTTTTCCCCTCGTGTATTTTGATACCAAATATGAGTGATATTTCACTTGGCAAAGTGCTTGCAGTGGTGACACCTGGATAATAGACAGAGCAAAAATAAAAAAGCTCAGGAATAATTGTCATGCTCCAGACTAAAGTCTGCAGCACCGAGAAGCTAAAAATAAAAAAAAATAACAGCAACAAAAAAGCAAACTTGGGAATTGCACACTGAGCACATTTTCTGTGGAATTACTGAGGAAAAAAAAGCCCATGAGGTCAATTGAGTAGAAATGCGAGTTAAGACAAAACAGTTCTAAATTAGCAGCTGTCAGGGGAGAGCTGGTTTGGCAGAAAACATTACACTGGAAGGAGTCTTAGCCAAGAAGGAGTTGCTAGTAGACTCATTAGCACACGAGGAAGATGGGCTTCCCGTTAAAGGTATTTTTAACAAGGGGAGGAATTAGATCCTCCTCCTTGAATTCAGGAATCCGAGGGTCAGATTTTTGCCCTGAACTCTAGGACAGCCCTGAAATGCATGAATATCATATGAAACACGCAGCAAGCTGGATGCTCATGGTATCAGGGATGGAACTGGATGATCTTTAAGGTCCCAGCCCAAACCATTCTGTGATTCTATGAAATAAATAGTGAAGGAAGCTGAGGGTTGGGAAGGAAACCAAGATGGGTAAAGTCTTACTTTGAATGACTACAGCAAAATGTACTGAATTGGACTATAGTTATCAAACCAACTCTATCCTCTAAAGTATCTGAAACCTTTTGCAGTCTGTGTTAATATTTGCCAGTGGCACCTTTAATTGCAATAGGAAATCAGTTCAGTGATGATTTGGACAGGAAGACTCCGTTGCTGGAAGACACAGAGGGCTGGTTGTCTCGACTTGCACATGTGCTGCCAGTCATAACTTTTGCAGAATGGGAACAAAATGCAATTTAATGAGTATATTGGTGTTCTCATTCACTTTTTCACACACTGGGTGGCTGTCCAAGTGTGTGAAGAAGAGAACCCGAGGGGAGAAGAAGGGTTTTGCAAGAGGCCTGGGGCCAGCCCCGCAGTTCGTGTGGCGCCCACGGTGCGGGAGGTGCAGGGAGAGGATGGGTTTCCAGCCACCACTGGGGCCGTTGGGTCCTCTGGTTGGAGCCCAGCGAGTGACAGGCCGCTCCGGGGCACGCGAGTGCTCTGTCTTGGAGATAAAGCACCTTGCCTGGCCTCCCAGGAGGTGATGCACTTGTCCCTCCTGTCCCCTGTGCCATCAGCTACCAATGTACACATACAGCAACACAAGGACTTGCATCCGTGAGCATTTTTGCAATAAATACCTTTTTAACCGTAGATTTGAAAGCCGCTGCTGCCCCGGAGGAGGAGCGGAGCTGAGCTGAGCTGAGCTGGCCCGGGGCATGGCGGCTGGCCCCTGCCTGCCTCAGATGTGTGCACATCCATCAATCCGTACCAGCCGGGGAGCTGCAATCGCAGATGGAAGCTTGTCATTTGATTAGGTGACAAATACCTAACGGAGCCCAGCCGGGCTATATGAGTTCATTATTAGACCGACTGTGAAAAAAATGTATTTATGATTCTCAAAAAGTCTCAAAAAGGGGAATCTGAGAAGCCCAAAACTGCAGCTGGAAGGAAAGCAAAGTTTGGAACTCAAAACATCATTCCTAGGTACAGTGGGGCTGGGAGCAGCGACTTGAGCCTTGCTCATCAAACACCCACCTGCTGTGCACTGAGCCACCGAATAATTCACATGGTATACATATATATGTGTATGCATCTCTATATATACACACACAGTGCATGCCTGTATCTGTCAGCATATGTCTATATAAATATATCAGCGCAAAGCCCCAGGGCTCACTGGCAGCTTGTGCAGGGGTTTGACACCAGTGCTGGTGTTGAGGAACCCACATCGCTGCCATCCCAGGGATTTTGGGTGTCCTGAGTTGCAGAACCACCGTCCTCTTGTGCCGAGTGTCCGTGCAGAGTTTATAAAAACCTGAAAGAGAAATGGGAGAAATAGCCGTGTATGCAATAGGCAGAGAGTGTGTTGCATGTTCAGGCTCTTTGAGATTCTGGTGCCTTTCTGCAGAGCACAGAAAAACTCTCTGAAGTGCTCAAAAATGGTTCAGAAAGGTGCTTTCCAGCCTCCCTGCTCTAAACTGCCAAATGATGGAGTCTCAGAGTTGTGGATTTTAGTAAAATGGTAGATTTTGTGACATTCCAGGTACAATTTGAAGTTGTGAGTCTGTTGGTATATTGAGCTCATTACATTCCCACGCTGCTGCTCTACCAGTGGTTTAGTTCTGCAGAAAGCAAAGCTTATAGCATAATGAATTTTTTTGGCATTTATTTTGAAAAGTAAATTCCACTGATCTTTGACGCCTTTCTGCTCCGTAATTAGAAAAAAAAGTGTGTGTATATATGTGATGTTGATAGCATTGGATTTCTGCTTTGGGAGACGTGTTTGTATTTACCTGCTCAAGCAAAAAATGGGATGCAGCTGAAGATATTCATCTTTCTCTGTCAGGGGGATCTGGTTTTATTGCCCCAAGCCAAACTTCATGTTTTAACATACTCCTTCCAGTGATGGTATTTTGAGGGTCTTTCCATCTGCTGCCTCCAGCAGGGATGACAGAAGTGAACTTGGCTTCTGATTTCTTCATCATTTCATGTGACAAACTTATTCAGAAGAGATGCTTTAAACCAATACTTTACAAATTGGGGCATTTTTTTTTTTTGCTGTCACTGCTTAAAGGCTTTGCCGTGGGGCAGGTGGGACAGAGGGAGCTGAAAGCCCCGTAGCGTGCTCAGCGTCGAGCGGATTGTAGCTGGAGGGAGAAGTGTGAAGCCTTTCATCTTGGAACGGAATTTTTTCCCATCCCACCCTCCACCCACCAACTGAAAGTTCTGGGTCTTGCCACTGGTGCAAAACGATTGGGGGGCTTTCCAGAGCTCTTTTTTGGTTTTTTTTTTTTAAACTTTGAAGACTGTGTTTGCTTCCACGTATGAAGAGGTGCTGAGCCCTTGCCCGAGGAGATGAGGAGGTTTCCCAGCCTGAAGGAGGCCCCTGTGAGATCCCAGGTGGGAGGATGGAGCTGGGGACTCTGCTCCTGGACCGTCACGGCCTCCCTGGGCGACCACGGCCGGGATTTTCTGCACCTCTTTCGCTCACCTTCCCCATCGGAGAGACGGGGAGCCCGGGCGGATGAGACACGCCAGCTGCTGGGCTCCGGTTATTAATAGTTTCAGGAATTGCTATTAATACACTTGGAGCAGCAGCAAGCTGTACTCCTGCAACATGTGACAACATGCTGACTTCAGACAGGTTAAATTAATTTCAGCGTTAGAAGTAATTTAAATTCAATTATTCATTTAAAAAAGTGGGACCTGCGAAGGGGCAGAGCTGTGGGGTCTCCGGTTCCCCCTGTTTTCCGCGGTCGCCGCTGCCTTTCCATGGGCACGAGCGCTTTGCTCCCCAAAGCCAACGCGCGGGAGCTCTGGGTGCTCGGAGACCAGAGCTTCTGCCTAATTAAGAGTTTCCGATACGTGCGTTTGGTGTTCGGAGAGCAGCAAACCGCTGGCACAGCTATGCCAGCGCTGCAAGAGACGGAACTCAAAGGAACCGTGAGGGGAAAAATTAATATTTCAGTGCGTGTGTGCAGGAGGAGCTTCCAGCGCCTGTGTAAAAGGAGTCAAGCTTTGAAGTGCTGTAGTGATGGATCTTTGCTTGTCACGGAGCTCCTGTAGCTCCAGCGGTTTTGAAAGGTTCTTTTCTGTTTTCCGTTTGGCAGAGGAGCAGCTGCGGTGCGGAGGTTTGAGCGGGGAAGGGCTGGAGGGCGTCTGAACAGAGAAAAGCGGCTGCTGCGGGACCCTGGGACGCATTTGGCGATGTGATGGTGCAACGGGAGTTTGGAACAGCGGCTCGGGGGCTTTCCTGCAAGGGCGTCTTTTGCCCGGTTGCTGCTGTCTTGCCCTATAGAAACAAGCATGTAATTCTCTGAAGGCAGTGTGTCTGGCAAAACCTATCTTTTGTATTTTGGATCCCTGATAAAATGCATGAGATGCCTGTCAAACCATCGCCTTCATTTTCCACGCTTACTTGTCACTTGCTACAGTCACTTGTGTGAGTTTATTGATGAGACAAATAGCTGTTGTGGCAGCTCCCAACCCTTGTTTTATTTATCGAACAGTTAAAAGTATTCATTTAAAAAACCAAACCCAACAATCCCTGCCCTGAGGCGTTTTTCCCTTTTTGAGAAAGTCACTAAATACAGTTTGGTTTAGGTCTTGCGTAGCTGATACTCCAGGGAAGTTTATGCAACGAGAAAAGAAAAACGAAACGTTATTGTTACCAGTGCTGGGAAACCGAAGGGGTGATGTGACCTGCAGGGGATGGCGTTTGAAGCTGGGAGAAGTCTTGTTGCGCGGTGCTGGTTGCTCTGACTGGGAGATCACCCGTGCTGGGGGCGTTGTGGCCTGCGGGGCGGCTCCTGCCCGGCTGGGGCTGCGCTCGGCTGCTCTCGCAGCTCCCCGCTCTCAGCACTCCCTATTGCAGGAGTGTTTCACATCTTAGTTGCTGTTGTAGAGATACTAACTCGATTTCTTTTTTCCCTTCGAAAAGCGAGCCCTCAGCTTCATCAGGACTGTCAGAGGAGTTGAACAAAGTCCTGATTTTGGAGCAAATTTTGGTTTTCTCGTCTTCCCGGACCTCAAGTGTCTGTTATTTTGACAGTAATTTAGTCAGCAGGGAGGAACCAAACCATGACCCTGATAATTTCCTTAATAAAAGATCCCTAAGTATTTTTGAAGACACATTTGAATTATATCCATGAATTATGTCAGTGGGACTAACAATTATTCTCAGTAAATTTCACTTCCGTCAGAGGCACTTGAATAAATTTTATAGCTTGATGCATTTAAAAATACTTAGTAACACTTAGAGCAGCGATAGAAATAAAAATATGGGTAATAAATTACAATTTCCTCTCATTTCAAACATTTATCATTTGTATATATCCCATACAAGAGACTGGAATGAATGTGGCGTTTGCAAATGAAACATTTATATCAGAACTACGGCTGTGGTGCAGTCTGTGAATTCATTTTCATGTGCAAGTTGCCTTAGGACTCTTGCTGTAGAAATAGCATTGGATGCTTGGCTGCCTGGTTTCTATATTTTATCTTTACCATTGTGTTTGTGCCCCCTTGTCTTCACCCATCATTTGTTCCTTATCGTTCAAAGCCTGTTTTGACGGCAGGTTTCTTTCTGTATGAAGTGGTTTGGGGCGGCGGGTGGGCAAGCGGTTAATGTGCAGCACGGTCCCGCCATCCAGCCGCTGCTGTTCTGCGCTTCGGAAGAACCGATACGCAAAGAGCGGTGTCAGGAAGAACTGTCTGTTTTCTGGGGGTTTCTGAATGCCCTCTTGCTCTAGGGAAGGCTGCAGAGCACGCTGCTGAGCGCTTGAGCCGCAGCCGGGCAGCGGCGTTCTGCTCTGGGACCTCAGAAATACGAAGAATTGGAGGCTCGGAGGTGAAAAGTTTGGCTTCCACAGCTTCTAATTCCAAACTCAGGCCCTCAGGGTGAAATCTACCTCCCAAGCCCATAAACTAGCTTTATTTTATTCCTTTTGTCTCCTAAATAACACTGCTAGCTCCACCTCTAATAGGACTAATGCGACACTTGCAAACTACTGTTTTATTTGATTTTCCTTCAGGCACAGCTGAGCTCACCCGGGCCAGGGCTGGGCAGGAGGAAGCACAGGTTTTTCCACGCCGTGATGTTATTTTTGACTCCCAGATGTGCTTCACTGGAATCACAGTGCTCAAAATCACGCTCTGCTCAAAGCCCCTGCACCCGGCGCTGTAGGGCCCGCTGTGGATCCCGCTGTGGATCCCGCTGTAGGGCCCGCTGTAGGGCCCGCTGGAACGGGCCGTGCTGTTTGCCCGCTGTGGAGCTGTTGGCCACCAGGTCAGTGCAACACGACTTCGTCAGTGAGCACGGTTTGGCTGCACTGACAAGCTGCAAAATTGAAACTGAGATAAGGGGGGGAAAAAAAAGCAAGATGGTTCTCTGTTTGCAGTGGTCAAACTGTAAGGGATGTCAAGCTCAGTATTGTGCAAACATTCATTTTGATGAATAGTGGGATGCCTGATACAGTTTTGAATTTAATGAGAGTATTTGCTTGATCCAAGCAGGATGTTATCTGGTATAACAAGCGTTGGATACGGAGGAAACTGTGTGAAATCTCACCTAAAATATTAAACAGTAGTGTTATTTTGTTCCTCCTAAATCAAACAAACCGGTTGAATTGTTTATCTTTGAGCCGTGCAGAAGAAAAGTGGATGCCCAATATGGTTTAAATCTTTTATTCGCACCAAGAACCTGTCCTCTGGAACACTTGTTGAAGGAAGGCAAGCGTTGGAGGCCGGGGCAGCCCAGTCCCCCGTCTTAGCTGCAGCTTGGATGTGGTTCTGCCTTGGCTTGACTTTGCCTTTCGCAGCAGAGCAGTTGCTTCCCACGCCACAATGTTTATTCCTCATGATCTTGTTGAAATTTTCTTGTTTCCTCCTTGTTCCATTGTGTTTTTTTAATTTTTTTTTTTTAATGGGCCTTTGCTGGAGCTGCTGGGGACAGCAGGTGGTGACCAGGGCTCCCATGTCCCTGTCTGCCCCGGTGCCAAGGTGTTCCTGCAGCATTCTTGCAGAGGGAACAGGTTTTGTCTTGGAACTTCTTGCCTTTACTCTCGTAGGAGAGAAACATTGAAGGCGATGCCAGACTTGGAGACTGAATTCAATCTTTGGCTGTGTTATCTCCATTTGATCTTGTGCCAATATTGTCCTTGAAATAGCTCGTCTCCTCTCAGCTTGCGTTTTGCTAGGTCAAACAAACTGGCCTCTTTTAGTCTTCCCTTGTAATGTATGTTCCTGGCTGCTTCAGTGATCGTCGTTACAGTGCTCTGCGGCTGAGGGGTTTCGGGTGAGGTCTCATCCGGGGTTTGGACAACAGCACAAATATCATAGAATCACAGAATAGTTTGGGTTTTTCTTCCACTCATTCTCTTGTCTGCTGGTCACTTCTCGATATTAATGTAAAATGAGTGGTTTTTTACGGGATCAACGTTACCTGCTTATCTCTGGTAAAATCTACCAATCCAGTGTTTACCCAGCCTTTTAAAATACTTTTTTTTTGAGCTACTACCTGCAGCTACCACTCAGCTCATGGCCGAACTCATGTTCTCCAGGGTTAATGGGGAAGAATTCTGTGAACTCGCTAGTTATTTCTGTCCGATTTGGTGCAGAGCTCGCTCTAAGTGCGAGTTAAATTGGTTATATAAATTATCAAGGGTTAGACTATGAAAAAGTTTGATTAGCTTAATTAGAAATTCAGAACTTGGCCTTTGGCCAGAATGTAATTTGCTTTCCTTAAGCCCAATTTGAAATGAAATCTTCAGGTTTTATTCTAAAAATTCACGAGTTTTCTTGGCTCTTATTTGCTGCCGTTTGTAGAGCAGCCCGGTGAACCCTCTCCCCCCGCCGCTGGGGGGAACAGACAATTGTTCTGAACAGACGATTCAGCGGTAACACAGCGCGGTATCGTTCGCATCTGCGCTGTGTTTCGGTGTTCGGAGCGGAGGGAGAGTGCCAAAGTGAACGATCTTGTTGATACTTTTCAATAATCCCTGTGTTGAACTCAAGGCGAGGGCCCAGTTCCTGGTGCAGGACAAGGGGGGCCGGGGCGGGGAGCCCCGGTACAGGGTGGGACCCGCTGCCTGCTGGCTGTGCTTGAACCCCTTTGGGATGGAAGCAATATGCTCGTTATTCCACCTAAACGATTTTATAATCACTCCTGGCCTTTGTTTTATTCTTCTGCCCATTCACTGTTTTTTTTTTCTCTCCCCGGGCAGTAAAACCTCTTGGATTTTGCCTTTTGGTTCAGTTATTTCGGGAACTCATTAAGTGCCTAAGTCACGTGTTCATTATTAGAAAGTGAAAACAACTCTCTAGCTGTGCCATGGGAGAGACTTCATGGTGAATTACCGTAGTTAAGTAGTAGCTTAACAGCTTGAGACTCTTCTAACATTAGGCAGGGGTTTTTTAGACCTTTAATGCATGGCAGATTATGATTCTTCCTGTACTGAATGGTATGAGGTTATTGTCTGTGGTTGGTTTAATATAGATCCTTGTAGAGGGATAACACACAATCCTGTACATGCTGTAGAGGAATTAGATAATGTTTTATGTTTGATGAGGACAAGGAATGATTTAAATGAAGGGAAGGGGGAAAAAAAAGAATGGCCGAGCAGTAGGATGGGCTTTGCTTACTCTTGCGGCTCCTGTCTGATAGGACTCAGGCTGGAACTGAAGCTGAATGATGATGCGATTCATCAAACTTCGAATTTCCCGGTAGTGTCGTACCTAGACAAATAATTTCCTCTGAAGGAGCTGGTTCCCCTCATCCCTTTGCTCCCGACAGCTGAGATCATCAAAACCTCCAGTGCACCCGGGGGTGCCGAAGAGCCCTGAGAAGCATGAGGTGGTGAGACAGCGGAGTCGTCGGTACCAGGGGCTCTGCGGCAGAGACCAGGGGGACTTGATGCCTCTGTCCCCGGTGTCCCTTGGGGACACTGTTCAGTGTGCTGTTCAGTGACCGAAACAGAGACACGAGACCGACACTACTCACTCGTGAACTTTCGTGGCCGTCTTTTCTGTGCCGCGGTATTCTTTACAGCACAATGGTAGATTGTGAGGGTTTTATACCAGTTGCTTAGTTAATTGAGCAAAAATGTGTCTGATCCAAAAAGTCCTATGTTGTGAGCTCTGAAAAGTTGACAGGAAAAACTCTCCTGAATATCAAGTAGCTTTCTAATCTGAGACTTGGACCTTTTGGGATTCACCCATCAGTTGGTATCTGATCACAGAACTAGCTAGAAGTATAATCCAGATGTTTGTTCTTCTTGAATCAGTCAAGCTTAATGTGTTAATTCTGGGTTTACAGAGACCTTAGAGAGATGTGTCCTAAAATGAGGACAGATGATGTAATGGGAATCCCAGGCAAACATGTGGATGCTCTCTGCAGATAGAGTTTACTGTAGCAGAGAACCATCCTCTTGTAGGAATAGGAGGAAAGAGAAAAAGTGCCCAGCACCTCCACTGAAAATTGAGAGATTGGTAGTGAAATAGGGTCAGGTTTGCTCGGTGGTTCTTATTTCCCCATATTAGGCTGTGCCCCCTTCAACCCACAGTGAACCGGGCTGTGTGGGGTTCCCCTGCGCAGCGTCTCCCCTTGGGTGCTTCACGCAGCCCCTCGCAGGGCTCCTGGCCATCCCTGGGCACCGCCGGGTCTGCCGGGGCTCAGCGGTGGGCAAAGGGCTCCCGAGCCTCCCACCCCCATAACCCTCAAGAAAGTCAAAGGCGCATGGCCCTTCCCGTTGTGGGGCCAAGCTGCTGGGGTCTGCAGCAGCTCCCTGAGATAAAAAGCCAACTGTGAGCAGCAACCAGATGATCCTCAGCATCTTCTCCTTTCCATCCTGCTCCCCACTCTGCTCCCGTGTGAAATCCCCGTTGCAGTGAGCGACGCGGGCGCTGGCAGATGGATCAAAACCCGGCTGCTGGGTTAAGGCGCAGACACCCGGGGCTCCGGCACCCGCAGCCCTGGGGTCTGTTCCCCTGGTTACAACGCGTCCCTTCTCCCTCTACGTGCTGTTATCTTCTGCATCTTCCTAAACCACAGCGTGTCATCCAAATGCAATGCATTATGTAGTGGCACCAGGAATCCAATTTGTTTTGCTGTATTAGGTCCCAGAAAGGCAGCGGCTGCAGAGGACTTGAAACCAAAGCCGTGCTTAGCCTTTGTATCTTAGTTACTTCTTAAAAAGTGCAAGAACAGCAACCCCATACCTTGCCTTTTTGATGCCAAGAGCATTAGTGACAATAGCAATTAAAAGGAAATGCAGCTTTCTGCTTCTAATTGAGCAGGATTGATAGGTAGCTTAAAAAAAAAAGGCAAAAAATAAATAGTTTCACGTGCCTCGTTGTCATTTTTCACAGGAGAATGCCCGTTAACTGTCAGAGCCATGAATTCCCATGTAAGGAGCTGAGGCTGAGCCTGCTGAGCGGTGTGACGAGCGCAGCGCATGGGAGAAGGGCCCGTCTGCCTCCTGCGGGTCGTTGTGGGGTCTGGATGTCAACCGGACAGGCTTCAGCAGGCGCTGCCGTGCTTGCTTAGCACGGGTGTTTTCGCGTGTGGCCCGGCGGCTGTGGAAGCGAGGCCCGTGAAGAGAGGTCGCTTCTCAAGGTCCAAGCACTTGTGTGTGGTGGCACGTGGAGCTCTGGGCTCGCGTGGGGTGGCGATGGTGGCTGGAGCGCAGCGCCAATGGGCGACACCATTTCTACAGCCCCGAGAACTCACCCAGCTGGTTGTGCATGGAGCCACATGGCACCTTGCAGACCTCCCGTGACAGACTGGGGTCATCTGTCACGTCAAGTCCAGCCTAGTGCAGCGGCCACACGTCTTGTGTGCGTTCTTCTTGGAATCTGGAAGGTGAGGGAACAGCCTGCAGAACCGTGTCCTGTTGCTCTGGACTGAAACAGTGGGGTTTTTTGCTTAATAGCCTGATTATCTCCCTTTCTTCCCTGTTAGTGCACTTGTTTTAATGCCTACAGTGACACACAGTGGTGATGAGTTTCTGCCGTGCCCAAGCACTTGGCACAGGGGGCAGAGGACACAGGAGATGGTGGCGATGGTGGAGCACCCGGCCCTGGCTGGATCCTCTTGCTTGCGGGGCTTGGGCTGCTTGTCAGATGGCCAGATAAGGAAGATTTGGAGCTTCTTACTCTTCCGTCCAATATGTTGTCCATTTACTACTCAGGTTTTTCCATAGTCAGTACTAAACTGCGGTTGCATAAGCTGATTTGTACCACAAATGCTGTACTCAAATCCTCTTTAGTTTTTTGTGACAACGCAATATTTTCTTATCCTCGTGTAAGCCATGCCATAGAAGTCCACTTTTGGCTGTTGTATTTCCCCGTTCCTTACGCTCCTGTCGTGTTGGAGAGCCCGGCAGCAATGCCTGTGGCTCAGTTGCTCCTTTGGAGAACGTTTTTCAGTGTCACTGGATGTGTTCACCTTTTGTTTCTGGGTGGTGTGTTTGCAGGGGAGGTAGATGGCAGTTTTCATCAGGATTATTCCATTCTGCTATTCCATTGCTCCATTTCCCAGAAAGATATTTGGATTTTTTTTTTTCCCCTTGCTTTGAGAAGGAAAATGATCAGATGATAAGTCTTGGGTTGTCTTCCTCCTTGAGCTGCTGCTCCGTGCTGAGTAGCTTCACACAAGCCGCTATTTCCGAATCTGAGCTTCTCCAGCTGTTAAGATGATGTAAAAATACGTTTGGAAGGTCTGGAAAGCTGAAAACAAATGCCCTGGCTTTGAAAATGGTCAAAAAAAGGAAGGTATCTATTTGTGGGGCATTGTGTCTCTGAGCAGCTCCGGTACCTGCGGTGGGGCTGCAGCTGGGGGTCAGCGCGGCCCCTCGAGCGGCAGAGCAGAGGCGCTGGGTATCCGTCAATCCGCGACAACGCTTCTCGCTGGCAGCGCGACGCGAGCGTGCGGGTCAAGGTCAAGTTGCTGGCAGCCTGCATCCCGTTGGAGCTGAGCCACAGCGGCATTAAAGAAAAAAAAAAGAAAAAGAAACCCGACCACCAACCCCCTTTTCCCTCTGTGTGGTGTCGGTGGGCAGCCCCGTGTCCCCTGCCCCGGGCTGCGGGTTCCAGCAGCGCCAGCCGGGGCAGCGGGCGCAGCGGTGCTGGGCTGCTCCTGACATTTCCGCCGCCAGTGCCCAGCCAATTGGCGAGGCTGGAGCAGCGACACATGAAATATGATGATTTTCTGCTGAAGAGGAGGAGGAGGGGGAGAGGGCGGGAGGACCGCTGGCTCCCGCGGGGTTGCATGCCGGGGGCTGCGCAGAGGACTGGCCGGAGCCGAGCCGCAGCGCCCCGGGGATGGCCCCTTGCTCCCGGCTGCCTGACCAGGAGGATGTCACTGTCACCCAGGTGGGCTGGGATGGCACCAGGAGAGGCTGGCCTGGGGACACACAGCTCTGGGGGGACCCGGCACCCCGGTCCCCGTGTCCCCGCTGGCGCTTTGCGGTGCTGGTTAGTCGGAGGGCTGAGCTTTTTTTTTTTTTTTTTTTTCAGGGGGTTTTGGTTCAGTTTGCTTAAAAAACTGCAGTCCCGCTCTGGGAAGAATGCTTTATTGCTGTGCCAGGGCTGCTCGGCTCGAACTTCGCAGCCTGATCCTTAGTTTGATGGGAAGCACTTGACAGAGCTCCTCGCTGCATGTCATTAACCCTCTCACACCTCCGCCCGGGGGGGAAACTGTTAATACCCAAAATTCAGTTGCACCAAATTTCACCCCGATAAGGGGCGGCCTCACAACTCCCTGAATCGCATCCAGCAGCTGTTCATTTTTATAATGACTGTGCATTTATCCAAGAGCTGAGTGGCAAGTTTGCCGTTTGTTCTTCCAAAGGCGGGAGGGGGGGATCCTATTAAAAAAGAAACAATCATCTAATAATATTAATGAAAAAGACTGCTAGTGCAAACCACACCTCCCCCTGCTCCGAGCGTGCCGCCGCCGCCGCTTTATTAATTTATTTGTGCCGTGAGTGACAGTCCTCCAGAAGTGATAATTGGTGCACTGTATCTTTAAAAGGTTAAAACCCTTTTCAAAAAGGCCTAGACTCATAGTGGGAAAAGACAAGAGAGGCTTTGGCTGGCTTTGGATCCAGAAAACAGCTGCTGATTAGAGTCTGCGTCTTCGGGCTGAATTTATTACATATTTTTCAGCAGCAGGGATTCTAGGAGGAAGCTTCCGTTTGGGTTTCTTGATCGTGGTTTATTTTTATTCAGAGGAATAACAGAGGAAGGATTTGTTCCGGCTGGAGCATGCTCACAACCTGCAAGATCTCCCATTATTAAGCTGCCTACTTTGGGCTTTAATGTACATGTGTGGTTTTTTTTTTTCCTTTTTATTAGCATTATTATTATTTGGCAGCGTGCATCTCTTTTTTTTTTAATAATTTATTTTGAAAGGAAGCTGATCTCGTAATGAGCTTTCTCCTTCCTTACTTGAAACAGGTGCTAATGAAAGAATGCAAATAGCACCGGCTGAGCCGAACATTTCATAAAGAAGGGAACAGCCACCGACCCAAACCGCTCGGATCTCCCTGCCGGCACCCCGCAAAGGTAGGCACCGGGCGTCCTTTTTATTTTCTGTCGTTCTCTGCGTTCGTATTTGCAAACGGTCTGTTTTTCTCCCCCCTCCCTGGCTGCGGGCGCACGACCGGCCGGCGAGATTCCATTTTGCCTCCCGAAAGGTGTCAGGTTGCCACCGAGACGCTCGCCGCCGAGGGTGCATATAGATGTGTGTATGTATGCGTGTGCATCCCCCGGGTGGCCGCGCCGGCTGGCGTGCATGGCGCGATGGGCGAGCGCCGAGCCCGAGGTAACCTTAGCGGTGTCAATCAGCCCAGCCAGCCTGTAACCCTGTCCCCGCCGCGCTCGCAGCTACTTTGCTGCCTGCTCCTGCCTCATTAGCCCTGGCTGTCGCATGAATTTATCGTCGCTTGACAGCAACTTTATTTTCTCCCGCTATGCACAGATTATTATTGTTATTATTTTTCCCTCGCGGGTGGGCGGCAGCGCCGAGGGCGGTGGGAGGTGAATGCCGCGGGTGTCAGGACGTGCGGGATGGAGCCGGGCGTGCAGAGGGACCCGCGGCTCCGGGCACCCCGGCCGCTGCGTCGGCGGAAAAATGGACGTGTTGCTCGGTGGGGAGCCTGGTCCTGCGCCCCGGAGCCCGCGCCGCTCCCATCCCGCCTTGGTACTCCTGCCGAGCAGGGGCAGCTCTTACCTGATGCTACAGCGTGCAGAAACATTTAAAAAAGAAATATATATATTCCAGCCTTCATTTTAACAGCTAGATCCCTGCCTATGCCTGAATCCCCTTTTGCCTGCAGTAAGCCTGAGCGCTGGCTTTTCTTCTCCCTGCCTTTCAATCTGATGTTATTAGCGCGCTCGGGGCAGCGCTGGGCTGTCCTCCTCGGGGCTTCGTCCTTTGCTGGGGAGCTGGAGCCTTTCCCCGTGTTGCGGGGCAGGTGGAGCCGCCGCAGCCGCCGTGGCTGCGGTACCTGGACGCGGCTCCCGCCTCGGCGCCGGCCCCTGTGCCGCGGCCCCTCCGCCGGCCTTGCAGCAGGGACTGCAGTGGCCTCTCCGGGGGCCAAATCAGCCCTGGCCGGGATCGTCCGGCTCCTCTGGCCGAGGGCAGAAACCAGCCCTTTGTCTGGAAGTTTGTGTTCGTATCTCGGTGTGTTTGAGCAATGGATTTCTTTTCTCTGTGTGCGTGCAAGATTATTTGTAGGTTTGGTTTTGGTTTTTTTTTGCCTGACTGTTAAGGATCTGCAAAAAGTTTACCTGAATTGTGCAAGCTGAGGGTGGGCAGCACATGAAATAAAGCACTTTTTGTTTTATATAAACAACCCCTTGAGGCTTCCTAGAAAGAGAACTTGTGAAGATCTGACCTGACAGATGAAAAGTAATCAAAATTGAATACGCAGTCTGGTCTGTTCTCCCTCTTCTGAAAGCGAATAATGTTTAACCAGGAGTTGGACGGGGGTGCATGCAGAATACGATCAGAAGATGTTTTGGAGCCTAGCGGTAGAGGACTGTTCCTCTGTGCCTGGTTGCTGCTGGGAGCGGGGCAGTGAGCACCTCGCAGCCCCCCTGCTCTGCCAGAGGTGCCAAATCTGAACGCTGGTGGGTGCTGCTGACCCCCAGCCTCCTGTTTGGGACACAAAACACGTTTCCCTGAGCCCCGGGCTCCCTCGTGCGAGCCAGCGATGCTCAGCTCGCGTGGGGACGGGGCTTTCGGTTCTCACACCGTGCCCAGGGAGGGGCGTCCCCCATGCTGCACTTTCATAGCTTTTTTTTCCCCCCCCCCTTTGCAAAATCGTCCCAGCTGCAACAAAACGTGGAGGGGTCAGTCGTTATTTCTTTCCACTTTCGGCCAGCCTGCGTGCTCGTGGGATTTGCGCGGTTTCAGAGCCGTGTGGGAGCTCGCTGCTCCTCTCCAGTCCAGGACTCTGGCTCTGCTCGGGCTGGTGGGAAATGGCTTGGATGAGAAACCTCCTGAGAAAGCCCAAGCCGGTGGTGGCTGAGGAGGAGGGAGGGAAAGTGGTGTTTTTCCTGTCAAATAATCGGCCGTATAGAGCATGCTTTGCTGCATCTGAGACCACAAAACCCAGCCCAAAGCCTCCTCCCGCAGCCTGAGCAGGACGCGGCAGACTGGGTCTCGTGCTCCTCTGCGGAGGTGGCGGCACCCGAGTCCTGCCACGAGCTGCTTCCCTGGAGTCTCTGGAATGCCTCGCGACCAGTGGGAGTTGGTGGCCCCGCATTCCTCTGATTTTTTTATCTTTTCATCACCTCTGGAGAAAGGGAAATGAAACCGGTGTTTGCCGAGGCACGGGAGCCTGGGTCGTCTAATGATATTGTGCTTACAAAGGATGCTGCTCTTCATTTCTCTTGGAATAGTTGTAGAACTCCTGTAAATGTACACGATGTGCAGGGCCGTGCCTTTCAGATGGCTGTCTAGCATCTTGGCTCGTTTCTGGTACAGGTTGTCCTGGCCCGTTCCATTGGTTTATGTAGACAGGGATATTTGCTGGGAAACTGAGATCGATGCGGATGGGCCCAGAAGTTTTCTGGAGCGCTGGAGAAGCCCCGGCTGGTCCAGCATTTACCAGAAATCTCGGGTATCTCTGTTTGTGATGCAGAGCTGGAGAGGAAGGGATTGGTGCCCGGACAGCAGGAACACAATATTGACCTATACCCATCATTTTTAATTAGAGCAGCTGGGAATGAGTCTTTCTGCCTTGTACTGGTAGGAGCCCAAACCACTTTGGACTTGTTTGGTGCTAAAAAATAACACCTTTCTCCATGTAAAGCTAAATATCTGCAGCTGGTTTAGTTAAGGCACATGTGTAATGTGGGTTAGTGTGGATGCTCCAAGGGATAATACAGCCCAGCATGCTGATTTATTTGACTGTCTAAAGGTGCGAGTTGTTATCTGAAGAGGATCTTCAAAAATATATAAGAGGGCTGGTTGTTTCTTGCCCGGATTTAACTGTATTACTGACCTTACTGCAAGAGAGGTGTCAGAACTCATAGCCCAAATCTCCTCATTTAGTTCTTTAAAAAGCTCAGGAACTTTTATGCCAAGAAAGGAAACGTGGCAGCTCCCTAAGTCGTGGATGTGCTCAACTCTGATCTTGGTGGTTAACTGAGGTGGGGGAAAAAACAGCATGGCCTTTTTTGTTCCCATTTAACCTTTCTGCCTCTTTTTCTTCTGTGTGGGAAGCGGGGAGGAGGGAGGGGGAGCCATTTGGCCAAGATCTCAGTGTGAGTCCCCGGCAGATTGAAAATACAAGTAATAAGTTTTGACTCTAAGCTCCGACTGCAGACAGCAGTGCTCAGTGTATACATGGTTTGGTTTTTTAGATGACTATTTGTTGGGCGGACACTAGTGCTGTAGGAAACGTACGGGGGAGCGTATCTCGCTGTATAGATAATCCTGTTGCCTGATGCGTTTTTGTGGCGGAGATGGTCCTTGCTGGGCTCTGGGCTGTTTGGAGGCAAATGCCACAACCGGTTGCTGTTGCCGATGACGTGAATAGCTTAAAGAGGCATGTTGGATGTGGTGTGGCCAGCTGGGCTGCCAGGGGGCCGCGTGAGAGAGCCCTGGTGGCCCAGGGCCGTGGGCTGTCCCCTGGGAGCAGAGGAACAGCTGCCGGGCCAGGCCCAGGAGCAGCTCAGCGGCTGGGCCCGGCCTGGGCTTGGTCTGGCCGGGCTGTTGTGAGCCAGGAGGTCCCCGTGCCCCTGCCGATCCTGCTCATCCGCCTCTCCTGCAGCTGGGCGGGGAGGATCCCAGGGCCCTGCTGCTCCGGGGCTGCTCGCGAGCTCCCGAGTGGGGGTCCCCGGGGCTCGAGGGCTTCAGGCGGGCCATCGACCCCTCGAGCAGCCCCGCTTTTCCGGTGTAATGGAGAGGTTCTCTTCCTCGCTTCCCCTCCCGTGTGCCGTCTCATCACGGGCAGCTCTCGGTGTTGGGTGCCTGGGCCGCTCTGAAAGCAGCGCGGTCAATAAAATCCGGCGGAGGAGACAACCGCAGGCGGTTGGACCATCTCCTGCGTCTCTGGAGATGGGACCCGGGGCTGGTGCTGACTCACGGCCCCGGGCTGGGGGCTGCAGAAAGAAATGAGTAAACCCTGATGTAACAAGTGATCTGCTGAAAATAAGTCACTGCGGAATTTATCATTATGTTAAAGCGCGAGCAAGAAAGGCGAGCGCAGCTCGTGATGATGTCAGGGATGATCTCAGAGCCCTTCAAAATACACCTCTGCTGCAAACAAAACTTCTAATTCACTTATTTTTAGTTGCCTTGCGAATTTAAATGTATTTTATATATCCCAGTGGGTGTTATTGCTCAATGATGGATTTGAAATCAAAAGGATCTAATATATTTGAAGTAACCAATGAAAAAAATTGATGGGGTGCGATTGGAGCTCACATAATCTTTAAAATAAATGTTCGTATGCAAAAGAGTAGGTGCCTGGGCTGGGCTCAGCTGTGCAGTTTCCGGGTGCTCTGTCAGACGGGGCGGATGACGAAATCGGAAGGGAGATGCCCCTCGGTGAATTGGGCAAAGACCTTGAACTTGAGCGGAGTGGGGTAGCAGTTCGCTGCCTTGCCCGTGCTCCACGGGCTGTGCTCTTGGGGTGCTGCGGGGAGGAGCCTCCTGCTCAGTTCACCTCTCATTGTATTTCCGTGCTCTGATTTCAACACCCCTTTGTCAACCGAGAGGGATCGATAATATAAATAGCAGGGCGTTAGGGTAATGTAGAACTCAAGTGTTCTGGAAAACTTGCACGGGGGATACCAGCAAGGTAAATAAATTCCCAGAATAACTAATATAGCTGGAGTTCGGCTCCTCAGTGGGTGCAGCAGTGTGACAATCGTGATAAGGCTGTACGGAAGCTCTGTGATGTGTACGCCTGCAGCCGGCAGGGCAGAAATTCCTTTTGCTGCCGAAATGTTGGGGTGCAATGGGGACACATCCCCGCCTGGGTACATCAGCTCACGCGTTCTGGCGTTGCCAGCGCTGTCTCCGGGTGTGGTGTTATCGCTTATGAAGGTTTTTGCAAATGATAGGATAATGGTCGGCTCGGGAGGGCTGGAGGGAGCTGTAATGAGTCTGTATCCATAGTTACTCTGCACTTTGGTTTGGGGTACTGTGTGCGCTTCCGAGGTGTGAACCCATCCCTGGGCCGTCTGTTTTCCTTACTGACAGAAAGGTTGGGTACATCGAAAAGCAAGAGCCTGATTTTTCTCAGCTAAGTGTACATAACAGGTTTCTGTTGGTTCTGTTGCTATTTCTGTCAGCATTTATGTATTTTTTTTCTCAGTCATTTGGATTTTGCTCAGTGTTTGCAGTTGCAGAAGCTGCTCGGGGACTGGTGCTGTCTGCAGCAGCACAGTCCCACGCCTGTTAGGATATGTGTCGTATTAGGATAAAAATCTTGATTACAAAAGAAACTTATTTAGTTCTCCGTGACTGAATAACTATAAAATGAAGTTGGTACCTGATGGAACTGCAAGGTGAGGGGGGAGAGGACACCTCCATTCGCATGGGAGAAAGGTTGCAAAGTTAGCAATCAAACGATGGAACAGGAAAGCGTTGGGTTGAATATGTAATTGTAACTTCCTTTTGTCTGTGTGGTGTTTATCAGACAGAATGCAGTCTTGTGTTATTTACAGCTTTCAATAAATAGATATTTAAGATAAGCTCGATCATGTAATTAAAGACTTTTGACACGTGGCCAGCAGCTCTGCCTTCCTGTTCGTGTAAATGGGAGCAGAGGGGGCTGTGAGCCACGGGGCCTCTGCGCGAGTGCTGAGAAGAAGGCTCTTTGTCCCAATGGAGCTGTGTGTTCTCCATCTAGATGGGATGGGGGGGATGGACCGTCCCCTCCGCAGGGCAGAACAGAGCTGTGTGTTCTCCATCTAGATGGGATGGGGTTGGGGGACCGTCCCCTCCGCAGGGCAGAACAGGACACCAGCAATTGCAGTGCTCTGACGGGGTGTGTTTTTCAAGTGTCTGTACGAGGTGTGTCCTCAAACAGGAGAGCTGCCCTGATTTTTTTGGGTAAGGAAATATTGGTACATTGTCTACTTTTTCTCAGAGTGCAATTGCTGCATTAAGTTTTGTGTAGTTTCCTATGGTACCTTTTTTTTAATAAAGAAGACAGAGGAGAGTTCTTGGTGTTCTAACTAGGGTTGGCTGCTCCTCTCAAACTTACACCATACAAATCATCCCTAAACTCAGTGTTTGTAGACTCGGTACTGACTTTGGTTTTTAGGAGTTGCAAACAAAATATTTGGCTCCTGTGAACATATTTCTGCATTTGCACCACACCGAAATCCACGGAATGGTACAACCAGCTCCCAACAAAAACCCCACTTGCTTTTTGGGGGATGTTTTTTAGCGGTCTAAACCTTTTTAAAACCTTAAAGCTGCATAAGCAGCTTAAACCAATCTAAAGCCTTAGATCATTTTAAACAGCTTGTGCCAATATAAGGACTTAGATTATCTTAAATACCTTAAACAGATCTAAAGCTTTAGTGAAAGAATTTGGCCAATCTCAGATTTGGTTGGTTATTTGATTATTTCACAGGTACGTTGGTCACCACTGGGTGACTCTGCCCAACCAAAAATTGCAAAGATGCCCCGATTTTCTCTATGTTGTGCTTTTTTTGCACTTCAGATATTTGATGCTTTGACGTGTGAACACAGTGGTCAAATCTGACTCTGTTACCTTAACCCTGCCCTTGTGCTTAGGTTATGATCATCTGTAACTTCAGTAGGTGCCTCCAGGTTATTTTGGCTAAATATGTATCTAATTTGCAGGAGAAAATGAATTCTGTTACACTGGTTGAGGATTTTCAAAGAATCGGGAGCACCTGAACTGCTCTTTGCTGTCCGGATTCTTATAAATTGCTTATATACCTTTGAAAAATCCTTTCTTAAGATGTGGTAGCTTAATTAAACCTCTTTAAAAACGTACATAAACAGAGGAACGAGTCCAGACTGTGACTTGGGTTAATGTGGACACTGTGTATTGCCTGCTCCTCGCTACCACATCCTCATGGGATTAATGTAGGGCCTAATTCTTCCTCTTGCAAGGGAAAAATCCTGAGTAATTCAAGCTCAGATTTGGGGCTTTTATTTATTTCCTAGGTTAAGTCAGATGGAGTTTCACTTCCGCACCAGCCCGCTCGGAAAGGCTGAGCTGGTTTTTCCCTCAGAGCACAGTGGCACTGAAGTTGTTCTGAAAGCTGAAGGAGCAGCAGCCCCAGGAATATTTTCTTCAGCAGACCCACTGATGATATCACCCCGGCCATCGGGATGTAGCGCAGGAGCCAAGCTGGTGTCTCCATCCATCCTCACGGGCTCTGCCATGCGCGGTATCTGCTTTTTCTGCCCTTTATATCGGTCAAACAGATGCGCGCAGATCCCTGACACTGCGAGCAGACACTACTTTAGCACTTTCACATATGAGAACTGTTTTAACTTGCAATAAAGTTCAGAAAGCTAAGAAAACGTTTCATTTTTAGAGACCTGGCTGTTTTTTCAGGCTTGGGTGTTAGATTGCGAACACAGGTTATCTACAGTGCAGCTACTAATAAGTTCTGGCCTCCTGAATTTTATTCACTTAATGAATTAGTGTATTTATTATTCATAGAGTAGGTGAGTGCTTGCTTGAAGGTGAATTGCTTTCTTTCAGCCTGCCAAGCTCTGAATTCTCTTGCAGATGGTATCGTTCACACTTTAGAGCCCAAAGCCTGAATGCTACCTTAGTATCTCTGAGAATATCTGGTGGAAAAATCTGGGATTTTACAAAACATGTATTTAAAAAAAATAACAAAGAGCGACATAAAACTAATGTAGAAATTCCTGGGGGTTTTGCAGCGCCTGGCCCCGGAGCAGCTCGCGGTGGGTGCAGCTCTCCAGTACATCATTAATAAAGTTCTTTCCTTTCTTAGAACCTCTGGCCCAAGGAGCTCAGGATTAAGTTTGCTAGAAGTGCAAACACATTGCAGCTGGGTAAACCGCAGCTGAACCAGGGCAGAGAGCAGAGCAGCCTTTTAAATCTGATTTTCTTTCCTTTCTGGCTTCTTGTATCTATAACCTGGTGCCTGGGACTGTTTGCCCGTGCGGATATCCTGCAAAGCCGTGCGTCTTTGCACCTACGGCCTTTTTTCACTCGACTTTGCTGGTTTTACCTTTTCTTACCTGTGGGTTGCTGTGAGCTCTGGAGTGCTCTCAGCTCCTGTTGGGGCCAGAGGTTTCCAGTTTTCCTTTCTCCGCAGTTTGTTCACACAAACACAAACTGCAGCGGTGCAAATGAGTCCGTGTTAGCAAACGAGTCCACGTTAATCCACCCAGCAACTGCATCTTCCTTGGAAGGGCCCTGTTTTCCGCCAGCATCGCCATCCCGGACGGCATTTCAACATGTGCGTGCCTGTACGCGTGTGTTTGATTGCTGTCCTGGATAATGATGTTGTACTTAATCATGCTCCTGAATGTTTTTCTGACTGGAGGCCAGTGCTGGCATCCTGTGGGTTGTGCCGCCGTGTGAAGAGCGGCCGGTGGTGGATGCGGCATCCCAGCCCCGTGTGGCGTGGATGGGCAGATTACTGCCACGGGGAATGGGCGCTGTGGAGGGAAGGAGGCTCGAAGCTCGCTGATAAAGATCTGTGCTATTTAATGGGGTGAATTGTTGGACATGGTGAGCCGTGGAGAGTGACAAAACACGGTGTTTGTAGCAGCAGAGGATTTGTAAGGTCGGTGGATCTGGGTGAGGGTTAATGAGCCTTTTCAGCCTTCAGTGAGCTGCTGAAACTCCTCCGTGTTGCTCAGCTGGGGACTCACTCAGCAGCTCGGGGTTCCTTGCAGGCTGCTTGGAAAGCTCCGCAGTGGTGTTGGCCTGGGCCTGGGCACCGGCTGTGGGCTGGGAGCCTTCAAAGGAAATAACGGGGGGTGCGGAGCTCCGGGCGCGGACCCGCATGGGCACCGACCGGAAAAACCCGTGCAGAGCGGTGAAGTGCCAAGGTAGAAGACTTCCAGCGTCAGCTTAAACGCCTTTTTCTCCATATTAAGACCTGGGCTGTTTCCCCGTGATGTATCTCTGGGTCTCAGCACGAATCACAGCACCCCACTGTTTCTCTGGCATGTTTGTTGTTGACCTCATACTATATATATAATTATTATTTTAAGCTCAAAAAACTCATTCATAGCGGAATAGGGCTGGGAAGCTCTAGAGGTGTGGGGCCAAGTGGCAACCCCGGCACCCTCTCTGGAAGATATGAGTGCTGGAAAAGTAATTTATGCCACCACGATGCGCCAAGACCACGTGTCAAAGTGCGAGGCCTTGTCCTGCTCTCGGTGTGGAGGAGCACGGTACATTTTTATGGCTGCCCAGGTTTTGTGAGGCCAAAAATGTTTGGTCAGTGCACCAGAAGAGTTGTCAGAAGTGGGGACTGGTCTTGCTTGTGTTTGGATGTGGGTGATTAGCAGAGCTAATGAATTCCCAGCGTTACTGGGCCAGAGATGAACACAAGAACAAGTGGGCACAAATTAATGGAAGGTTTGGGCATGTCAGGAATTCAGGTGGAGGTTTTTTTTAAATGCAGGGAGGTTGGTGTGAACCAAATTGCAGTGGGAACAATTAATATAAATTATTTTAAAAAGCGCCTGGACTTAAGGACAAACTTGAAGATTACAGCTGATAACTTCAAAGACCCAAATCGCTCCATTAGTATCTGATACCAGGGGAAAGAGCATTATCTGCTCTGGAGAAGTGGAGCTGGGGAGTACGGGAATGTATAGAGTCTGAGGGGAAACTGGTTGCGTCTTTTCTTTACGGTGTGTCATAAACCGGGACGAGGAGGTCGCTCTGCCCCTAATGGACGGCGGTCAGTGCTGGTGAGAGCACAGAGCTGGGCCGGAGCACGGGGTGAGGTCAGGTGAGGTCAGGTGAGGTCAGGTGAGGTCAGGTGAGGTCAGGTGAGGTGAGGTGAGGTGAGGTCAGGTGAGGTCAGGTGAGGTCAGGTGAGGTGAGGTGGGCGCCGCCGCCGGCGTGAGGGACGTTCCAGCTCTTCCCCACCATGTCTGGATTGCAAGGTGCCGTGACTTGCGAGCACTGAGGAGCTTTCTCCCCCTGGGGGGTGTGTGGGACGGAGGGTGGCTGGGCGCTTTCACCTTCCTGGGGGATTTGCTGCTGCCTCCAGGAGAAGCTGAGCTGGTGGATCTGTGTCTGATCACCTCCGCTCACCTGATCCTCCATTTGTTTCCCCAGCGGTGATGAGGGGTGGTAGGTGGTGGCACATGAGAGTGGGATTTGTTGCCTCCTTCCAGTTTTCCTTAGGGAGCTACCTATGATCTTTTAATTATCGACCGTGTAATGCAGGGCAAAGTGACATTATTTGTCAGTAATACAACACCGGAGGAGCTGCCCTCCTCTCTCTGATTTTCCAATAAGCAAATCGCGTGTGTCCAACCAGCCCTTTCCTTTCCCCGTGCGCGGTGCTCCCATCCCTCCCTTCGCGCGAGCAGTTAAACGGGGTTTAGCAAACGAAGCTCTCTTTCTGCCGGGTGGCCAGGCTGAAAGCACAGTCTCTGCTGTTGAGATTTCGGAGTTAGAACAGTTGCCATTCTGATTTAGGCACCAATGTTCTGGTTTCCGTAGGGTTTGCAGGGCAGCGTTGCCTGGGCCCGGATCAGCCCCGTGGCTTTGCAGCCCGTCCGGGTGTGTGGTCACGGATAACTCCTCGCTCCCATGAAACTGAACTTGAACTGTGAGCCATACGGGGTAGGGAGGAAAAATAAACAGGAAAAGGTTGCAAGGTGGTGGGTAGGAAACTTGGATGTTTCTTAGAAAACTTACGTTTTCTGGGAAACTTTCTTCTAAGCCCACGAGCATCTAATGGTTTCTTTTTTATCCTTTGTGGCGTGTCATACTATATAATATAGCACTGAATAGTGTTGCTTATTCTTGCAAATGCCGTAGTGTTCCTGGTATCTTACCAAGCTCTTGGTTTTTACTTTTGTGACGCTGATTGCCGGAAGAGTAAATAGCACTTTTTGTAAGTGCCTTTTCTTTTAAATACCTGATGCTGTCTTAGTGTTATTCTCCATCATGTCACACTTTTTCTCATTTACCTTTGCACAGTGAGCTAATAACCTCTCGGAGCAGAACGGGATATATATATATTTATACAGAGTATAAAAATTACATTTTTACAAGGCCGGAAGAGAGGAGAGCAAAGATCTGTAATTTCTTTAGCTGATAGCCAGAAGGTTGGCTGTGTGTTTGTGGCAGTTCGGAGGCGGTAACCGCAGCAGTGGCTCAGGCTTCACCTGCCGCCTTCTCCTGCCGGTGGGCACCCATCTCCTTCCTGCAAAGCAGCTCTTGAGCGTCTGCAGGACCCGCCATTTAGAAAACAGGCCCCGGGGAAAACCCCTCTTCCTCCTTTATTTTTAATTTTTCAGTGCACTGAGCAGAGATTTGCAAGACAAAAGCGCTTGCTTTGCATAGTGCGTTTTGTTTTGTGTCTCCGGGTTGCACGGAAACACACCTGCCATTTTACTGCTTCCTGCAGCAGATGCAAATAGAGCATCCTCTCAGGAAAATGTTACATCCCTTAAAATAAACTCTGCTGCTCGGTGGCGCGTATTGTCTCTGGTTTCGTGCTGGAATGTGTCTGCAAAAACAGAAAGCCACAGGATAAAAATACAGTTGCCCACCAGTAATAAAGAGGGGTTTCTATGAAAGGCTCACAGAGGCTGCTGCTGTTTATTAAGTTTCAGCGCAGGGAGGGCTGGAGGGGGTTGGTGTTTTTGTTTTTTCTCTCTCCTTCCTCCCTTCCCTCCCTGTTTTGTGTCTGAGCCCCTTGCCTGGCTCGGTGCCTGCAAACCCATGGCTGCCTCTGCCCTTCCCCAGGCCCTGCTCAGCGGTTCAGCAGCTCCACGGGGTCCCTGCCTGGGTCTCCTTCTTTCTCTCTTCCCCCTTAAGCCTAAAAACCATAACAGGAGGGTTCAGGCTGGCTCGGGTGGGTGAAAATGTTCTTGCTTTTGGTTTCCTCACCGCGGAGCCAGACTGTGTCTGGTACATGGAGACCTTGAAACCTGCCTGATGCTGGAGTTTCGCTCTCGGTTCATCAGGTGACTGCGAAAGTGAATAAGGTTTCTTTGAAGGATAGGAAAGAATGAGATGAGGGGCGACTCCTTTGTGCGGCCGCCGCGCCGATGCAGCCGTGGAGTTTGGGAGGGTGCAGTTCTGCACATCTTCTCTATAAAAGTATCTGATCATCAGCTGCTGATTCAGCTGAACATTAGCACAGCAGGACTCGCTTTCTTGCTTTTTCTGCCTGTTTTTTGTTGTGGTGGCGGCTAGGCGTGGATTTACAGTCATCTGCAGCGCGCACTCCGGTTTGCAGGAGGCGGATGTGGGGAGAGATGTGTAGATGCTCAGGGTGCTTAGCACCTCCAAATAAGTGGCTGAGTCATTGAAGAAGCTTTGCTAGCTTTAAAAAATCACAGCTAGATTTGCTGACAGCGTTGTTTCAAGACAGACAGTTGATAAAGCTGAGAGGACCTGCCAGGATGTCACAGTGGTTGGTTGGAGGTGTTGGGTGGATTTGGTGTTGGTTCTAGTTGAAATAATTTTTGGTCATCAAGTGCTGAAATGGTTGGTATGGGAAAGACAGGTTTGTGTGGGGCTGAGGGCGGATCTGCCAGCAGCAGGGAAGTTTCTGCAAGGTGCTGTCAAAAGGCAGGGTTGGAAATGAGAGGAGCAGCGTGGCCAGGGCGAGGACGCCGAGCACCTCAGGGAGAGGCTGCAGAGGGGGTGCGTGGTACGAGGGCCTGAGTAGCACAACCAGAATTGCTGGAAATTACTGCTTAGAGAGGCTTGAGGTTTAGGAGGGGCTGCAGGCTCCCGAAGGACAGCCTTCTACGGGCCAGGCCTGTGGGCGAGGGCGGGGAGGAGAGCGGGGCTGGGGTCCCGCGGGGCTGGGGTCCCGCTGGCAGGGCTGGGGTCCCGCTGGGCCGGGCGCTGGCGGGGCTCCCCAGAGCCGGCTGTGCAGCCCCCGCTCCCAGGTGTGACTGTCACAGCGGCTGTTCCCACAGCACGTGTTTTTCTTGGCTCCCGAGCGCGGGAGGGGGTGGCAGGGCATGTCTCCCCATGCTGACAAGAATTCCCCTCGAGGCTCGCTGCGTTCCGCTGTCTTTTCCCCAGAGTTGCCGTTGGATCGCTGCAACTCGCTGCCGCTTTTTTCCTTTCTGTCCCTCGCCCTCGGTTGGCACTGTCCCATCGCTGTGTCACGGCCCCCGCGGGAGCCGGCTCCATGGCTCCTGTCACAGCCTGGCCGGGTGGGGATGGGGACACGGCACGGGTTCTGCTCTTTTATGTTGGGGTAGCTCCTGAGAAACCCAGACTGCCCCAAACTGGCCCTCGGCTTGCACGGGGCTGACTGGAAGCCAGGTCTGTTTGCCATCAGTTTTTCACATGCTATACAATCTGCCGAGAAGTTGGGGGCTTGTCCCTGAGTGATTGCACGTGTCTTCCATTTCGGTGATGAGCGTTTAGCCCTCCTGGCTTCTTTCTGTCGGCAGCGTCTGCCGAGGTGGCACCCGCCTGCGTGTCCGTGTCGCCCGGCTCTGCACGTGTGGAGTCCCGCAGGCCCACCCTGCTCTTCCTTACGGCTGCAGCTGCGAGACAGGACCTGTAGCGGTGCCGCCTTTTGCTTTGAACTCCTGGTGGCCGCTAGGAAATTCGGTTGGTTGGAGGAAAGGGCATCCCTGGTGCGGGGGTTTGGCTCCTGGGATGCTGCTGCCTGATGGGCTCTCGAGGTCCCTCCCATTTCCCTTTGAGGAAACTCATGTTCTCGAAGTTCTGTTCGTATCTTGTTTCCTGAAAGATCTCAGAAAAGGGAAGTAACTCTGCTTTAAATATCCTCTCTTTACGTATTCTAGCCCAGGGAGCTGTGAACACGCTCCTGTAGGTGACGGAGTGGCTTCCACCTTGGCTCCTCCTCACTCGCTATCCCAGTAGTGATTAATTCTGATGCTTTTGATTTCTTGGTGGAGGCCTGCAGACACCAGGGCAGCCCGTGCCCAGCCTCCTGCAGCTGCTGCTGTCAGGATCCCGCAGGGCGGGCGTGCAGCGCGGCCCCGGCTCTGGGTGCCCAATGCTGCCAGCACCGTGTTTTGCGCTGAGAGTCTCAGTGTCCCCCTCCTCATGAAGCTTTCTCCATCTCCGACTGCTGTGTTTGCTTCCAAATCGCATGAACATCTCTTAATGTCCTCAAGCTCCGCGTTGGCCGAGCGGAGCAGCTCTCTGGAGTGCCTGCAAGCAGCTCCATGTGCTGCTAGGGACTCGGTGCTGGGCTGGGTGATTTGCAAGAGCAAGCGATGCCAAATGTTCTCCTCAGACAAGATCAGAGACTTGTTCTTCTTTTAATCATGTGCTTTCCTGGCCTTACAAAAACATCCCTATACCGGTCCTGCTAATAGCAGGAATATTAAGCAAACGCGGAGCGGGATCTGCAGCGCAGATGGAGCTGCCGCCAGCTTGCCCAGGCAGCTCTGTTATCCCAGCAGAACAAACCTTGCAGTGGGACTCCAGGAGCCCCAGCAGAGGGAACCGTGGGCAGACGCACCACCTGGCTCTGATGTCATTGCCCTGCGCTAATGTTGTTTTTTCAATGCGAGCGAAGGAGGCTGATGAGACGGCTGGGAGCGTTAGCACTCAGCATCGAGGACTCGGCCAGCGTGATCTGTGCAGCCAGCTGGAAGAGATCCCCTGTTTGGGCAGCGTGACGCGCCCTGTCCGTTCTCAACGTGCTGAGTCCTGCTGTTGTGAGCTACCTGCTGGAGGCTCTGAGGAGGTGCTTGGCATGGCCCAGCCTGGCGTTTGTTGCCACATTTTCCCTCTCCTCTGTTGCTGGGCTTGTAAAGAGCTTCCCCCCTATGTTGCATGAGCCTGGGAGGCTCCTCCTGCCCGCAGCCCACGCTGTTAGGTGCAGCTGAAGGGATGCAGGACCACGTTAGACCTTATCCACCGCTTTGCAGCCAAGGTTTGAGCATCGGTGCCCTCCGAGGTGTGCCCGGAGTGCTCTCAATGTGTGCACTATCAGCTGGAAGCAGAGGAGGAATTCAGGCTCCGGTCCAGCTCCCACGGTGTTCACGACGCAGGGTTGCTAGACATCCGCGTAACGTGAGATTTCCTGTGTTCCAGACTGTGAGCTCTATTGAAAACATATGGGATGCTATCCCTCCTGTATTTCCTGCGCAGTTTTAATATGGGATGTGAAAAATCCCGCTGTCACCTGCCCTGTCCACAGATGTGTTTCTTAGAATCTTCATTGTCCATCTTTTCCCAAAAGTTTCCATTTGGCCATCAAGCTCTAAGGGCAAAAAGGCTATTGGAACATGCCTCAGGTTTTCACTGTTGTTATGTTATCTGTCTACTGGCTTTCTTAAGAAAGCAGAGTCAACCAAACTGCGTCACAGTTTGCTGCTAAGGTGAAAGTTTAAGTGATGTCTATCAAATTATTGCCTAATTAAACACAAGATAAACCACAAGTTATCTCCATTGCTCAGTGAGGGAGCTGGTTTTGGGTCTCAACTCTCCAGGTTTCTGGAAGTGTCATGTGCAGAATTATAAACCAAAGAAAACAGGTCAGCCCCTGGAGAATTAGCAGGGAAGGGGTGGCTGCAAAAGGAGTCCCCTGAAGATCAGTGGTGGGCTGGGCTCGGTTCCATTGGTCCTGGATGAGGAGCACCCGAGGAGATGGGGCAGCACATCGGGTGCCTTCGGTGAGAGGGAGGGTTGTGGTGGCAGGGGAGGCACCGCAGATCTCGGCTGCTTTTGTACAAAGTTCCCTGTGGTCAGGAAGAGGAATTCAAGTTAGGATAAACGTGATGACCAGGTATTAGAGTGATGAGAACAGAGCGATTTCCTTACCAGGAGGAGACTAAGGGTCGTTGTGATGAGGGACAGTCTTGTCTTAGAGTTCACAGTCCAGCATAAAGCATAGTAGTGAATTTACAATGATGGAGTTGAATTTGGAACTTACCCAAGTCATTGCATAAATGATCAAACGTGCATTAAATAAAAACAATTCTGAGGTGACTTTAGCGCTAGTCAGAACACAGGCCAGGGTCTTGGGGCACAGAGTCCCCACAACTGCAATTATACCATTTGGAAAAGGGGGCGGCTTCTCTGTGTCGTCCTTGTTGCTGGTGCTGCAGGAGGTGCTGAAGTCAAAAGCTGAGCTCAGCTGCTTTGCATTTTAACATTTTGAAAAACAATTATATTGAGTGAGAATCACTTTTTTTAGAAAAATGAGAGAAGAGGGGCGCTTGCAGCGGTTGGGGAGCTGGGGGCTGGAGTCTCTCCTCCTGGACTCCCCAGCCCGTAGGGGCCAGGTTCTGTTCTCAGTTCACCAAATCCACGGAGCTGCTGGCGTTCTGTGCCGCGCTGCACAACAGCAGCCGCTGCTCTGCTTCAGGCTACCCTCAATTACTTGCTTGTTATCGTGGTGGAGATCAAAGTACATCATTTAAAGAACAAATGCAGTAAATACCTTGAATTTATGTATTGACTCTTTTGGAAAAGTGCATTGTCACAACAAGCTCGAGCTAATCTTTCGGATTTTGCATAAAGAACTGGAAAGAGAGAGAGAGACGTACGTGTTACCTGAGGTGCCTCGGTTTGCATGATGCAGCGTGATTTTCCGCATCCAGCCCTGCTCGCTGTGTAATTCCCATCCCGCACTGTGGCGCTGGGATCTCTGGATGTCCTCAGCTTTGGTACTACGGGAGTTGAGTCAGTGCTCTTTTCATCTTCGAAATGCTGACTTAGATGTTAGTGGTTTATTTTGCTGCTCTAGGTTTATTTTTAGTATCTCCTGCAAAGCTGCGTACCTGGAAAACTACAAGCGAAGGCGCTGTTGGAGTCTGATGAGCTGGTTCCTCGGGTTCAGCTGGCCCTTCCTTTTGAAGGCGTTTCTTGTGCTGTGTATCAGCATTGCTCCCTGAGAACGTGCGGTGTGTTTGGAGGAAAAGGTGTCAATGAAGCGTTCGAGTTGCTCTCGTTAGTTCAGATTAGCTGAGAGGTAATATAGTGATAAGTAATAGTATGTAAGAGACACAGCCAGGGTGGGTTTAGAGACACAGCAGCTGTGACTATAGTAGAAGCTATTTGCTGTTGTAATGTCTTGACATTCTAGCAGGATGCCCTGTGTATAAATTACAGGTTGTGTAATGTAAATGCTAAAGCCTATCCTAACAAGAGGTGTAACTACACAGAGCTGGGGTTTGCGGATCTTGTGAGTGATTTGAAAGACGCTTTTTTCTTTAAAACATTCAGTTATGCTGCAACCCTGATGTTTTAATTGTGTTGAAACTACTGGACTTGCATATGGTGGGGGTTCTTACTAAGGTGTCTCCACAATGAGTTTTCTTATCTCCTTCAGCAGAAGTTTCTGAATACAAAAGTAACAGAAGTGGAGGAAGTGCACTTCAAAAAAACCAAAACCAGCAGCAAAACCCAAACCAACCCAAAACTTCAACAAAAACCAAACAACAAACAACCCCCCACCAAATTTCTTAGGTGACAGGGGAAGCTTTAATGCAATTTCACTAACACTTGTGAGATTCCTGCAATTTTATACAGAGCAAAAGTCAGTTTTAGGAGGTAATAAAACCGGCAAGCTGGAAAACATCCCTTTCACTAAACCACTAACTCTGAGGTTCAAGGATACACCGAGCGCTTATCAGGTTTTTCCATTTCTGCAAAGCTTTTTTTATAAGAGATTCTGCTCTTTCGCATCCTCCCCTTGATCTACTTCTGACATTTTTTTCAAGGAAACTTTGCTGGCTGAAGCTTCGCTCCTTCTCAAAGTTTTCTGCCAAGTCTTGGTGCCCGAAGCTGCAGAGCAGCGGGCGGCTCGGCCTCCCGGAGCTGCTCTCGCGCGGTGGTGCTCGGTTATTCCTCACCCTGCTGAGTGAAACTGCCCAGCTCTTGTGAAAATACAAACCAGAACGATTTCGTTATTGCAGGGGATGAGGCTGGGTCCTTGTCACCCAGCGCAGGACGAGCTGGGGTGCGGCTGGGGTGGCATCTCCGTGTCACCTCATCGCCACATCCCGTCTAGGGAGGCCGAGTGGCAGAAGACGGGGTGCTGTTTGCCTGCCTGGTGTTTATTTAGCTCCAATTTCGTCAGCTTGAGCTGTTGCTCTAAGCGTATAAATGTGTTCTGGTTTATTTGGGCAGCAGATTTGTTTTTCTTTATTGGCTTAAAAATAAATCATGCAGCCTATACTATTTAAGCCGCTCACCGTGCTGCTTGTTCAAGCGCCAGAGAGCCCTTCAGTTCTGTATTGTTAACTCAGACTGCGCTTTACCTGGTCTGCTTTGCCCTATGGACCTTACTTTATACCCCCCACAGTAATGTATTTATCGCTATGATTTTTTGGTTTATTTTCTCTGCTATACAGGCGTCCTCTGTGCTTGCCATGGCTATTCCTGCCTTAACACCATCATGAAACAGGTGTTATGTATGGGCTATGTATTCTTCCTGAATTAACAGAGCAGTTAATAACTGCGCAGCACACGGTGCGCCTGGTCAATCCACTCACAGCGCTGGGCACAGCGAGTTCTGCTCTTCTACAGAGCAGCTTACATGTAGATGTTCCTGATGGAGGAAGAACAAAACACCCTCTGTCCCCACTGCCAGAAGTCACACATCCCCACTTGTTTTGGGCACATTTTTTCCTTTTTTAATCCTGTGTATTCTCCTAGTTTGTTTGCTTTGGTGTCGCTCTCCGTTCCCAGGGCTCAGCTGCAGAAAGGCTGCTCAGTCCAAGTATCGAGGCCACAACCCATTGACAGGCCACTGCTTTTCTCACCTCGCTGTGTTTCTGGAGAAACATCCTGATGATGGTGAAGCCTTTTTTGAGCTGTACGATGAGCTGTTGCTCGGGGATGCTCCTTGCATCTCTGAGAAGCAACTGAGAAGCTCAACTTGCGCTGAGAAGCAACGCATTTAGTTTTTGGTCAGGGAGCTGGCTCAGTATGGACCCTAGAAGTGCGGACCCTGCAGAACAATTATCACGCCCCTTTGCTCGTTAGTATTTCACGTGGGGGGGGTGTTGTCTGGGCCGGCGAGGAGGAAGCGCGGCCCTGCAGCTCCGTGGCTGGGCTGGGCTGGATGCTCGTGGTGCGGGTGATGCTTGGAGAAGCGTTGAGCGCTCGCTCAGGAGCTCCCAAACCACATCTGCTGCTGCCTTTGGCTGAGTGCAAAGTGGAGAATGAACCACGGGAGAAGGAGGAACTCTCCCACCTTCCAGCCAGCGGCCTCAACCGAGCCCTCAGCTCCACGGCTGGTTTTTCTGCACCTAAATGCACCGTGGGACCGGGATAAGGGAGCAACTTTCCACCACGTCGCTCTCTGTAGACTTCAGGAAAATACAAGCAAAGCTCTTTATGCAGTTCCCTCACTTGCAAAATTGCATTAATGATGTTTGCATGCGTTCATAAAGTGTTTTGTGCTCCCAAGAATAGACGTGTTATGTCAGTGCTGTGCATTGTCATTATTTATTATCTCGGAGCTAATGGGACGCAATACAAAGAGCGCTGCGTGATTTCGGAAGCCGAAGGCGTGCGGCGTTTCCCGATGACAATGTGAGTGATTGCGGCTTTCTGAGGCGGCGTGGGACACGGGTTTGTCCTTTGCAGCGCGCTGACGAGGAATCCTCCGTTGTTCCGTGAGCGGGGCTCGCCAGGCGGTAGGTGTTTGGTGTTAGTCTGCAAGGACACTGGAGAAACTGGAGAAAATAGCTGGGATGAATTTGTGGTTTCAGCAATATTAAGAGACTGTTGACGTGTTGTTGGGAGTAGCATTTCGGGGTGTAAATGCACAAGAAAGGCGGCAGGGAGGTACTTGAGTTACAAGCGCCTTTCAGCCTTGGAAGTGCAGTGTGACCCGCCGTTCACTGGAATAACATTTTGACTCCCGAAGGAAATAAATTGTAAAGCTGAGCGCCGGGGTTTGCGCTGGTCCGTGAGCAGGAGACGTCCGGGCATCTCCAAAGCGTTGGGTTTGAGGGAAACAGCCTCGTGTTGCCAGCAAAACTGCCAGGTTCGGGTTGCCCTGGCCAGCAGAAGAGCCGAGGAGGGGGCCTGGGCTTTGTAGTCGTTGTTCAACGTGATGTAAAATCCCTGTTGTGAGCCCAGGGATCTGGCCGCGGCTCACCCGGGTGTGCTCCCCTTACCCTAATGCCAGGTCACCACGCTATTGTGCATTTTTCACTCAAAAACATTTCAGATGGGCACAAATGGCTGCATCCTGTGCTTTGAACTGGGTGCTTTTGACTTAGATTTAGAGACTTATTTGGAAGCCAATGCTTTGGTGAAGTTTTTTCGTAGATCCCCGTGTTTCTGCGCCAGGGTCTCCCCTGGCACCAGGCTGGTCCCAGCTCCTCCTACACTGCAAACCGGCTTTACATCTTTCAGAAAAGAAACCATTCCACTATGTGTTAGAAAATGCAACCCCCACCCTGTAATTTCAGATAATTAAATACATCGTTGCATATTTGTAGTCTGCATAATCAGTTGTTCAAACATGACAGTCTTATTAAGTATGGATTGTAAGTAGTCTCTGGAGTTTAAACCATTGCGTAGTTGTTTAAGAAGAAAGAACCTGTGGCCAACAGAAATGTTGTGTCGTACATCCTGGCTGACCTGCTGTTGTCTATCAAGGTATGGCTGAGCTTTCGGATATTAGAACTTTTCAAAGGAAAACACGTGGATCCCACCTCTTTTGTATTAATATTTCCTGAGTGCTTTTCCTTTCAAGTGTTTCTGTTTTCGGTGGTGCCTTTTTCAAATTAAAAAGCCTTCCCGAGCCTTTAAACACAGCATGTGGCCAAAGTGTGGAAAATTCTCTTTGAAGAGTCACAGTGTTTTAAAAAAAAAGGCAAGGGAGGTAAAAAAGGGGAGCAAATGCTGGCTGGTGTGGGGCGAGGGCAGCGCACGGCTTTAAACCCGGCGTTGCTGATTAGACATGGGCTTGGCTTTGCTGGGCTTACACGTTATCCACATAAAGATGAATATGCATGCAGGCGTACTTTGAAATAGCCGTGTGATCTATATTAATCTGGCTGGTGTTAACAGGAATATGGGGGTGCTCGTGCTGTTTGCATCTGGTGTAGGATGGGCAGTAGCTGAGGTTGGTTTCCCTGGGGGGTCACGGGGAGCGTGGGGACACCTGGCAGTGCTGACACCCAGGAGGGGGAATAATCTCTGTAAAAGATAGATTTCTTTTGGATGTAACTGCGTTTGCCCGTTCCTTGGCCACAGGCCTACATGCTGTTGCTTAGTGAGATGCGGGGTGGATCTGTGGTGGGTGTCAGTCGGTGTTGACCTGGCCGCGCTCTGCCCGGATCCAGCGGAGCTGCGGGACGGGGGCGGTCTGGTCCTCACCGAGAGCTTTATTGCGAGATTTCGCTGCGAACGACCAGGGCGGTAGGACATAGTGAGCGTTACCAGTTGTCATCTGGTATCGCGATGAGGTGGGGGACCCCGGGGGATCCCCGGCACCGTGCAAAGCTCAGGCTGCAGCGGGAGGGACGGGACCAGCTCGCAGATCCGCGCTGGCCTCTTTAATTGATGAGGAGCTGCTATGTCCTTTTTAATCTGCGCAAAACTTTCCTGGAAGCTGGCTTAGGTGGTTATTTGTAGCCTGTCATTATCTGATTAGCAGGATGCTGATTGATGGGGATGTGGTGAACGACTGACCCTGAAGCTGCTGCAGAATGCGGTGTATTGATAACCTGGGAAAAAGGTAATTTGCATCTTTTAGGCTTTATTAGTGGCAATTAAGTATCTCTGTGTTACTTAAACAGTGGAACAAAACCTGTCTCTGGGTTTGAAGTTTCTTAAATTACTGCTCACCTAAGGTAGAAAAGCTCAGGGCAGTCCTGGTAATGTTGGGAGAACAGAAGTGAAGAAGTCTGAGGGATGATGTTTCTTGTACCAGACAATTATAGTAGGAAAAGAGAAAAATAAAAACATTTTAGCTTGCTGTGATGTTAGATTTTATGAAGATCTCTGCACTTTAAGACATATTGTGTTTCACGTATGCATTGCCCGTGGCACTGGCATTATAGGCACCTATAAAGGAAAAGAGAGAAGGTGCCTCATCCCCTGGGTCACAACTGGGAAGAGAATTGAGGGTTTGATTCTCAATCCCCTCCCTTATCTCCGAGCTGACATTTCTTTATCCTCCATCTGCTTAGCACCGGAGTACAGTCGTAGTACATAAATTGTCCTTAAACCTCTCCAGATGCCTGATCAAAGGTGGGGAGATAGTACACAGGCTGGAGGCCAATATTAGACCTGCAGAAAGCAGATGAAAAGCTGAGGTGTCAGAGGTGACGTGGTGTTGGATAACAAGTTTTGTAGCTGCGATGCGCAGCTGGCGGCAGGAAAATCCGGGAGAAAAGTGCATTTCTTCATTGCGTGCCCTTTGGGACTTTGGATACTGAGATACTGTAGCCTGCTCTCACTTGATTTCTTTATTTTTTGTTCAGATCTGAACATTAAATTGTAGGCGCGGGGATGTGTTTGCTCAAACATACCCAGCAGATTTAGCCGGCTTCTGGGAATCCCTCTGAACGTGAACCTGGACTCCTATGGATGGAGCTGCTGGCCCTGGAGGAGGCCAATAAAAGGCCCTACTTGCCGTATCTCAGCCGGTCTTTGCGTATTTTTGTCTTCTGAGCCTGTGCTGCTTTGTCTTCCCAGGCTGTTTCCTGGTGCTTACAGGGAAAAAAGGCCACAACCGCGCTCGAGAGGAGATTTGCGCTATAATGAGAAGCCTTTGCTGCTATTAGCGCTATTTGCATAGACTCAGAGCATGTGGCAGATAAGAGGCTTAAGCAGTTAAGTGTGGAGCGATGGAA
Organism: Pampusana beccarii; assembly: GCA_013399365.1. Lineage (NCBI taxonomy): Eukaryota > Metazoa > Chordata > Aves > Columbiformes > Columbidae > Pampusana > Pampusana beccarii. The sequence continues at coordinate 134,898 of VWYH01007286.1, forward strand.
GGGAACACGGAGGTTACGGAGCAAACCGTGCGTGGTTGTGCTGAACCGGGCCGTGCCGAACGTGGGGCGCGAGGCCGTGGGGTCCCCGGGAATCCCCGTCCTGCGGGATGCGCAGCACGGGATTTTTACCTGAAATGCTGCCTGTTATTCCACCTCTCTGCTCCTGCCTTACTCCCACTGTACCCACAGCCTTTTTCCCTCGTTTCTCCCTCTCTGGCGTGGGGTTTATCGCTTTGTAAGGGGGTGGGAGGCTGCCCAGGGCCCTTCGGAGCAGCAGGAGCTGGAGGGGTTTTGCTGCCTTCGTTCAGCCTCTGCCCCATGCTGCAGGAGCCTGTGCAGGTTGGATGCTGCTGGTGTGAGAGCAACAGACTTTTTGTATAATGCCATTTATTTAAAGACTTGTTTAGATGCCCCTGAGAACCCTTCGTGGGGACAGACTGCTCCTTGGAATGTGCCATTTTGGAAAGCCGTGCCGTATCTTGTTATACATATATATGATATTTATGTATATTTATATGTGTTATTGCCCCACTGATGGAGCATTCTGTACATTAGTAGGAAATGTAGTTATTAGCTCTTGATAAGCAGCCACTTTTCATCCCAGCTGTTTCTTAATTAAACATAGATGAGAAGCGCAGCTGTTCGTTCAAAGAGCGCGTTTTACTTCACTGTAAACTGCAGCATTTTCCCGTGTTGAGTCCTGTAGCTCAGTGCAAGAAAAAAATATTAATATGCTCCTATTTTCATTCCTCCTTAATTTTCTAACAAATATTTCTTATTACAGCGGAAGGTGAACTTAGTTTGGGAACTATTAGCAGAGGTGAGATGTGGTCATCAGGAATGGGGAGAGGACTTATTCAGTTAGTTTTAAAAAGATTTTAAGGTCTTGAGGCTTTTGTGCCTTAAAACAAAGGAATTTAATGTGTACAGCTGTGAGTGGATTTGAGGCTCTCCAACAGCTCGCAGCCCCAGCAGCTGTGCAGAAGTTGTTGTGGGGATCTGCGAGTAAATCAGAAATTTGGGTGCGGAAGCTGTGTGTTGCTGAAGATACTGGGACTGGTTATTTAGGGGGAGCAAATTCTGTGGTGGAAACACAAGTGTTGTCCTGGTGGGGCCGTGAGGGGCCTGGTCTGCCTGGGCGGGTGCTCGTGCTGGTCCTCGCTGGTGGGAGACGACCAGCAGCGGGTTTGGAGGGGGTCTTTGTGGGCCACCGGTGGTATTCCGAGCAAGTGTTGATTTTGCTTGTTTAACTATGGTGCCGAAACAGCAACTGGTCGCTGCTCTGCTTTAAAATGGCAATTCTGAAAGCAGTGCTGGTAACGGTGTCCCTCGTTAACCTGCCCAGACACCTCCAGGGACAAAAGGGGTGTCACGGTGTGTTGGGAGCAGCGCGCGTGGCCGGGACAGCGCTGCCCACTGCCCGGCGCTGTGCAAATGAGGGCTGGGGGTTCCTCCGTGCTTTATGAGCACGTTATCCCCAGGTGACACCGGTGCGAGTGACGACACGGGGTCGGGAAAGATGAGATGGTGCCCTCAGATCCTTCCAGCTGGGGCCCTAGAGCTGGATAACAGGGACACCAGAGCCGCTCCGGGCACGGAGCCACCGTGGTGTGGAGGTGAAGATGCTCAGGTGTGATTCCTAGCGCGTTCAGGCGCTGTCTGTTCCTCGCCATTAGCCGCACTGAGGGCTGGTCCTGTCCGTGTTGTACACCGACCCCGAGCTCTGTTTCCTTCCTTTGTGTACATCTTACAGGGGAAGCTGCAGTCTCAACCTGCAAAACTATTTTTGGAAGACAACTCAGTTCATTAAACCTGCAACTCACTTTTGCTTTTTTTTTTTGTTAAGGGGAGAGGGAGACAGAGCAGTTTGCTACAGTTTATTTGACCTAGTTAAGGGAAATATCAAGTCGCCTCAGGCAAGTAATTAATTTGCACATCCTTCCTCGCTGGCGGCTGGCGCGGGTCGGGTGCAGGTGGAGCCGCGGGCCGTGCGGCTCGCAGGAGCCGTGCCCGGCCTTGCAGCTGCCGTGCGCCGGGTCGGGGCGGCCCTGCGTCTGAGGGCAGAGCGCTCCAGATGGTGTTTATCCAGCCGCGGCAGTTGACTGGGGATGGCAGAAAGCTTTCCCTGGTGCTTTCTCGTTGGCAGAAGCGCTGCCGTTCGGTGTGGTTTCCAGACGGGCTGTTGGGGCTGGATTCAAGGGTATTCTTGTTGGTGCCGTGTCTGCAAAGGAGATGCCGAGCGAACGCGGCTCCTGGTGAACTCCCGGTGCCGCTCGGCCCCAGCTCCCAGCGAGCCGGGCTGGGGGTGCTGCTGCCGCTCCGCTCCCATCCCCGCGCTGGGACAGGACACCGCGGCCCCCGGGGTGACACCAGCCCCACCGGCTGGTCACTCCGCACCAGTCCATCCTCTCCCCAACCCCAGCGCTGTGTCACTCCATCTCACCATATCTGTCCTGCTCCAAACCGTGCGTTTTTGCAGCGTAGCGCTGCACCTTGGCGTGGTTTTGGGAAAAGCGGCAAACGCTGAGGGGGTGACAGCCCCGCACGTGCAGGAAACTCGACTCGCAGGATGCAAAGAAACGGCCCCCGTGTGGGGCTCTTGCGGGGGTTCTGTGCCGGCCCCGCAGCGGGAGGGGAATTCCCAGCCGAGCCCCGCGCTGCCCGGGCAGGCGCTGCTGTGGGCCGCGCGCGCTCTTTCGGGGGATGATGATTTGCATTTAGTCCTATTAATTTCCTCTCCTAAAATATGCCCCGTGGGCCCCAGCATTGTTGTGGCTGCTCAGCCCTGGGTTTTGTTGAAGCCTTTTTAGTGTTGGGAGGATGCTGGAGAATAAAATTCGCCAGTCAGACGTTATTGTGTTCGTGGCACTCGGATTTATGAATCGGTGCTTCCCGCTTCAGCTTGTATTAGTGGTTTTTTTCTCCTCAAATGCCCCTTCCCAACATCTTTTAGTTGTTTCTAAACATTTGGCTGGTGAGCGGCATCACCAGTTGAGGGAAAAAAAAAGGGATCTACATAACTCATGAAAATGGTTTGGAAGCCATGAGGTTTTAAGGATAATAAGGTCTGAGATTTTAGGGGTGATTACTTATTTACTTATTTAAGCTTTATCTCATGGGCTTTAAGGGTTTATGTTGCAAGTTTTCTTCAGGCCGTTGCTGTTAAAGGAAACTGAAGCTCTCACTGAGCACCAGAACAGGGCCTTTAAGGGAAATAATGTCAGGATATTCTGGGGAAAACGCTGAGTTTGCAGCACTGGGATGAATCCCAAGCGAAGCCGTTTGGAGATGTGAATGGAGGCGTCGAGCTCTGATCCCTGCTGGTGAGATCGCTTCCCCGCCTGTCCCGTTCGCTGAGATCCTGTGGGGTTTCGGCCCTGCTGAGGGGAATCGGCGGCTCGGGAGGGATTTTCACATTCGGTGTCGTCCTCTGAGCACCGGGCAGGAGCCTCCGTGGTGGCGAGGAAACAGACACGGAGGTGTATGTGTTATAGGTACACATACATGTCTGTTACATGTTTATATACGTGTATATGTGGAGAGGAGACACTCAGACATGCAGGTATACGTATTTACGTGTACACATACATTGTTACATATTTACCCAAGTCTTTGCAGGGACGGGATATGGTGTAATGTACACGTCGGTATAAAGCACTGTTTTCCCGTTTATCCCAGTATGACGCTGGTATAAATGGGGACAGGCGATGCACCCGGGGCGGGGGTTCAGCCGGTGGCTGGTCCTCCCTCAGGGGTGATGCTGCTGTGGGAGCGCGGAGCTTTCAGCTCATGTCGTGAAGGGTTTTTGAGGCTCAGCTCAGCCTGTGAGCCCCGGGGTGCTGACTCCAGACCCCCCGGTTTGCTTGTCGGGGGGACGGTGCCCGTGGGGCTGCGCCAAACCCGCTCGCGACTGGCGCCGAAAATCCCCACGGTTTTATCTGGGTTGGTTCCAGCGCCAGGTGAAGCCGCGTTAAAGTGAACTCGCGGTGAACTGCGTGCGCGGGCTCGGCTCAATCGCCCGTCTCATTCAGATTCTTAGAGCAGAAAAGCAAAGCCGCTGTGTTCGAGAGGGGCCAGCGCTGAGCGGCTCCTGTTGGCCAGGGCAGGACCACGGGCGAGGCCGAGATGTTAGAGAGTGGGGCTGAGCTTTCCTGGTGAAGCAGTAAAACGAATGTTTTCTTAGTTTTACTCACAGCAGAAAGCAGGGTTTTGGTGATCAAAAAACCCCAAAACCTGAGGAGGAAAAACACTTAAAAATCTGGGGGTTAAATATAAGAAAGCGTCTGCTCACGTGGGAATTCCCGTGACCTGGTACAGATGGCACGGCTTGAAAAGCACCCCAGCCACGTGCCCGGGGTTTGCCGACGGGTGAGAAAGCGCCGAGGAGCGACGCTGTGGGACCCGAGAGGCGATGGGAGCCCGTGTGCCCCCTCGGTGTGTGCAGCCCCCTGTGCACCCCGCGCACCCCATCCTCGGGTGCTCTGCGTGGGGAGACAATTAAAAACCGCCGTGGCTCGAGGCGGGTTTGGCAGAGTTTGCGTCCCGTCTCCGCCGGTGCGCGTCCCGGGCCGGGAAGCGTGCTTCCCTGGGAGGTCTCTGGGTAGCGCAGGCCCGGGCTGCGGCCTCGGCTGCGGCCGCGGAGCACGGCTGGGGGCGGTGAGCTGAGTTTGCCTTGTGCTGCTCCAGCGTTTCGTAGAGAGGCATCGCCAACTCGCCTTTGAAGTACAGAAAAAAATGTTAATTGGCCTAATTAGCGCAGGAAAATAAGGTATATAATAAGTAGGACTAATAGCTGAAAAATGGCTTTTAATTTTGAGGACTGCAGTTCTTGTTCTTGCTTGAAATTACAAATGCGGACGCCTGATTTTTCAGCTGTCAAAAGCTTATGCCATAATAAAGAATGAAGCCATCCGGAGTCAGAAGTCGGTTGTGAAAAGACAAGCCTTAATCTCTGCGCTTAATCCCTTTGTGTAAGGCAGATACTGTTGCTCACCCACCCACCAGACTGCGACCCAGCGTCTTTTAATCCGGGGCGCTTCGAGAGCAGCTCCCCCACTTCAAACCCTTGAAGAGCGGAATTGCACGCGGCCTCCCAGTGAACCACTTCATCCCTAAGCCCGGCTTTTCGCTTTTGTACCCGCGATAACCCCGAGCAGCATCGGGGAAGCCGGAGGATTAACATTAATTCACGCCTAGTGATTTGAAAACAAGAGCTGTGCTTTGCGGAGGAGCAGTTGTCTCCTCTTGTAAAAGAAAAAAGGATTAAATCCTTTCCTGAAAGCAGGCTAATTTAGCCCAAACAACATCAGTTCTACCTAAAACATGTCACGGGGGGCGCAATGGAGGGTGCGAGTGGCTCTATGACCCGCGGCTGCTTTTTGCAGTCAAGAGTTTTGGGGCTTGTGAAAGCACAAGTTTGCTGGCAGCCCAGGCATCGGCTGCACTCAGGAACCGCGAGAATACACGTTTGCATTTGAAAAATAATAGTTTTTAAAAATAATTGAGGTGAACTAGGTTTTCTAAGCACCACTAGTTGAATCCTGAGATGGCAACCAAGGGAAAAATATTTATATCCCTTATAAATCACCTGCACAGTTCACTGGAAAATTCGAGCAATTGTCATTCTTTGCCCTTGGGAAGACCCGAGGTTTTGGAGAGGGGTTGGCTGGTGTTTGTCAGGGTCTAAGAAATACAGGAGCTCTCCGCTAAAGACGGGGTTTGCTATTCTACAGCATATTTAGCTTTTGCTGAAAATTCCGTCTCATGTTTGCTTCCAGTCTCCTTCCCCGACCTCCCCACGTGCCAACAACGTGGCAATGATATTCCTGCAGAAGGTTGTTGGTATGAATAGACTCTTGTCTTTTGAAGTCTTTTGTATATATATGTATATATATATAAAAAAATATATATAATCTCATTATTATTTTCTCCTTCAGCCCCGTTGTGTCTGGCAGGAAGCAGCTTTGTCCCGGCATCGGGGCTGGTTCGGTCCATGGGGTTTGTGCATTTCGAGGCCTCTCCGGGGTCCGCAGCGCACAGCGGTGTGCGAGCACAAATCTCCGTCTGTACTAAGGTCATTGAAGATCCAGGGGAGGAGAAAGGCTTTTCATCCTGCCCAGGTCTGCCTGGGCCGCACGGGGCTGGCGTTAACAAAGCCTTGAGGCATCATCTGCGGTGCTGAGTTAAAGGCAAAAGGGTCCTGGATGGTTGAGGAGCCCAGTTCAGGAATTGCAAAATTAACTTCTACTGTGTGGTTCGTGAAAGAGATCACACATATAAAACACATACAAAGGGATATTGTATGTATATAAAATATCTATTCTATATAATTATTACAACATATTTTTATATTCGGCATATGTTATTCTCTGGATAATGTATTACACGTAGATAAAAATGTGCGTATAAAGTAGTCTGTGTATATTTTATGTATATATAGAGTCCTGAGGTGATCCGGACTCTGTGCATGAGCCGCGGCGGGTGCTGGGCTCCGTGTCCCCAGCAGCTCAGTGTGTTTCTCTCGCAGGCTCTGGTCCCGGTCGTCCCCAGCCCTGGTTACAGCCGTGTCTTTGCACAGCCTCGCGGTCCCTTATTTTTAGCCGGGGTGCATTACCATAAGGGCGCGGATTCAAGGTTGCGGCCAAAAAGAAGCGTGTGCTGAACGGCACCCAAGTCGCAGCAGAAGGGGTGAAATCCAACCCCGTCTTGGCTTTCAAACAAACAAAAAGGCGGCGTTGCAGTGCAAAGAAGAAAGAGATCTGAGCGGACCCAGCTCGTGTCCAGATGGCGCACGGCGGGGTCAGTCCCTCCCCGGGAGCGAGTTAAATCAGCGCGTAGCGGGCAGTAACTGTAGAAATAAAGTGATTTTAATTTCTGGAATCATTACCATTATGTCAGATCAATTCTGCGTAGAACAATCAGCATCTGAATCTGATGGGACATTTTGCAGTTGCTATTGGTAACGTTCGCTGCTCCTGCTGAAATCACGGGGGCTGGGGAAGGCTGGTGCCGAAAGCCGGGCGGTTAGCACCAAATTTGTGTTGGTTATGCGGGATGTGTTTTATTTTGGGGGTCATTTAAGGATAATAACAGACAGTGATTGATCGGGGCGAAGTGGCTCCATCTGGCTCAGGAATCTGACTGGTTTGCTCTGCCTTCCCAGGCAGTTTTCCTCGTTACTGTAAAGGAGCTCAATTCTATCCTTAAAATAGAATATTGTATTTGTGAAAATGGCTTAGTATCTCCAGTGGTTTCAGCATAGATACATGTTAGTGATGCAGTAATGTTGTTAATTGCAAAGCTCTCCTCTTAACAGCTTTTTATGCTTGAGTTATGTTTTTTATGAATCCTTAAAAGACTTATTTTCTGACGGCTTATGGCATAAATGACTCATCTCACCTGACATGACTAGTGGGAAAATCGGAGCCTGCTTTTTTTCTGCCTCCTTTTCTCCTCATTTCAGAATGCATCATTTCCCTGCTGTGGTTAAAGCCAAAGCCTCAGCATCCTTTCAATTGCTTCGTAAGAATAACACCAGAACAACCCCTGTCCGGGGGATGAGTGGGGTGAGGAAGGACAACGCAGGGGGGTCCTCTGAATTTTTTAGAGGCTGCTCGAGCGTTTTTAAGTTCAAGTTTTGGGCCATGTTATGTTAAGCATCAATGCATTTTTTCCTCTAAGATTCTCCAAGTCGCTTGCTTGGCCTGCACTTCTCAATCTGCTCCAGTATTTCCCCCTCCTGCAACCCGAGCTGCTCTCAGTACAAAACGTCTTCTTTCTTAATTCCCCCCCTTTACCTTGTGCCTTTTTATCTGTTTCGGTTGCCTGTCAAAACAGGAGAGCACTGAAATACAGATATGTGGAGTCTGTAAATGAATCACTATAGACCAGACTGCCCGCACGAGCCTTGTGCATCAGCGCGATGATCTCAGCCGCGCCGTGTGACAGCGGCACCTTCCCCGGTGAGGCTGCTGTTGAACCAGCGCAGACCCCGATACCGCCGGGGACTCAGCGACTCTCGGGTTTCTCTGCCTTCCTCTCCTAAGTGGCTCAAAATCATTCCCAGCCTTCGCAAACGTCGGCCTTTGCGGACAGAGGCTGATTTAGAGCCTCCTGGTGCCGAGCCGCATGCAGCTTTTCAGCTCCAGCATTTAAGATACGAAAAGAAGAGTTTATTTCGCGGAAGATGAAGGCACCGCAGAAACATTTCCCTCTTCTCATTGAGTCAGGCGATCCCAGGTCAAACGCGTAGCAAATTGTTGGCTTGTGTGACGACTTTTCACCAGCTTGATTGCAGATACTACGCTTAATGAATTGATTTTGCAGTAGTAAATAAAGGAGACAGAAAACAAGCAGGACTTCTGCTGACCCCTGCAATGGATGCAGTCTCAGTTCCGATAGACCCGTGTACTGAGGTCTGCTGGCTTTCTAACTGAAGTACAAGAGGTCTTATTAGGCCCCAGAGACTCTGCCCTGGACAGAGCTATAAATACAACGAATGCCCCAACTTCACAGTACAAGTTTGGACTGGCTTTCCGTGCCTACGAGACATCAGAGCATCTACCTGGAGGGGACGCTTCCCCGCGCACTGGTTTCTCTGCTGTCTAATAATTGCAAGTAGAGTTTTCGGCAGGTTAGAGCATGCAAAATATCGTTCTCCTCTCGAATCAGCAGTCTAATGAATTCGTGCTGCCATTTAGTGGGGTCCCAGGTACGATATTTTTTAATTTTTGCCTCTTGTCCTATTTCCACAAGCCAAGAGTAGATTCATTTATGCAAATTTTGGGAACTTTCGACAGAGATGCACAGCACTTCGCACTGTTTTACAAAGTATTTTATGGTTAGAAGCTATGGAAGAGTTTAAATTAAGATAATTGAAGTTACCTGTAGGGAGCAAGTCATGGTGGAGTAAGGAATGTAGACCTGTCCATTAGGATTTACATAAACGCCAAGAGCAGTGCCTATTAAATGTGCACGGAGGAGGGATGAGCAGAGAGGCCGGAGCTCCGCGTGCAGCTGCTCTCGCTATTTTCACACGGACACTAATGAGGGACGGTATAAACTGTTGGGTTTTCTGTCTTTTCTGGCTCTCCCTTTGCTGCTGGGCCAGGACACGGCGGGGCTGGTGTTTAACTAACACCTGTTGGCCGTGCAGGTGCTGGGGGTGCCCAGCGCCTGGCTGGATCAGTCCGGCTGGGGAGGGATCCGTAGCACACGCGGCAATTGGCCCCGGATTTTCCTCCTCTTGTCCAGCATCTGACTCATTAATTTCCACACTTACTGGAAGCATAGTTTATTATTACAACATTTAATAAAATCATACGCCAAAACAAAGTATTGACAAGAAAATTGTTTCAAAACTAAAGGAAAAATTGTGGCATGCTGTCAGTGATGATGTTGGCTGGGCTGCATCTTCACTTAAATGGCTTTGTGAACCCTGATTTTTTTACATCATCCCTTATCTCTTCGCCTTGGCTCCTGCACAGAGCTCTGCATTCTCTTGTCTTGCGCTTTCCTTGGAGCACCCTTTAATGATAATAACTCTAATATATATAGTAAAATGAGGACAAGCAGCATCTTTAGCATGTGTGGAGGGGTGAGGCTGGACACTGCTTCCCGAGAACTGGGGCAGTCGCTTGCTGGGAGGGCTCAGAGAAATGTACTGCTAGATGTTAATGATCCTGATCGTTACTGCTCTTTATTTTTATATTCAAGTCAGATTTCTGTATTAGCGACTGCAGACTTGGCAGTGGCTTGTTTTTGCAAGCAGAGGTAATTGTATTTAGTGATAAGTCTCCTGCAGCCTTTCTGTTTGCCTGCCTAATTTAATCTGCGTGTCTGTGCCCATCGAATGGGGGCATTAACAGCCTGTGGCCCCGGAGTTGTGCCGGGTTTCAGCCCGCGGGCAGGCGATGTGGCCGCGGCCCTGGCCCATTGCTGCCATCGCTCACAGCAGCCAAGTCTGAACCTGTGCGGCACCTGGGTACGGGATGGGTGCGCGATGGAGCATCAGCTCGTGGAGCGGCATCAGATGCTGCCTGCAAGGAAGGGTGCAGATCTTCGAAGCAGGAGACCAGGTCCGAAACCACGTGGAGATATCTGGGTAGGATTCGAGCTCATCAGTGAAGGATCAAAACCATGACCACTTTTTGGTTGCAAGAAATGCATAAACTAAAGGAAAGGAACTACAGGCCGTGGTTCTGCAGTAATTCCTGATGGATTAGGAGGAGAACCTGGTGAAGTTTAACAAGGGCAGGTGTAGGGTCCTGCACCTGGGCAGGTTGGGGTTGAGCTGCTGGAAAGCAGGGCCTGGGAGTCCTTGTGGCCAACAGGGTGCCCAGGAGCCAGCGATGTGCCCTGGTGGGCAGGCGGCCAACGGTACCCGGGGTGCGTGAGGAAAGTGTGGGCAGCAGGGCAGGGAGGGGAATCCCCCCCTCTGCTCTGCCCTGGGGAGGCCGCGTCTCAGTTCTGGGTCCAGTGCTGGGCTCCCCAGTTTAAGAAGGACAAGGAATCACTGCAGAGAGTCCAGGGGGGGACACAAAGTTGCTGAGGGGTCTGGAGCATCTTTGTGATGGGGAGAGACTGGGAGAGCTGGGGCTGTTGAGCTGGAGAAGCTGAGCGGGATCTTGTTTATCAGAGCTCTCTGATAAGGTTTGGTGATTTTGAGGCATTTTGGTTGCCCTGGTGGTGAGGAGAACACGACCCAACTTGCAGATCTGGTTGCGAAGGAGCAGTGAGGATGTGCGGTGAGGACCCAGCTTCGCCTGGGATCCTGCAGGGAGGTCTGCGGCCTCCGGATTATGGGGAAAAACCCGTTATCCCTTTAAACTTGGATTAAACATGTTTGATCCCAAAGTAAAGAAACTCTCACAGCTTCTGCAGTGTGTTTTTATAGTTGCTTTTTGGAGTGAAATCGTGCTTGGACTCGGGAGCGAGTTTCCAGTCTTTGCTGTGGAGAAGGGATTAAGACTCCCCAAGATGGGAATTTTCCTTTCCAAGATGCACATTCCAGCACCATTTTTATTAGTGTGAACATTCGTCGTGAAACGGTTTTCTATAAAAACCCTGCAGTGTGTACATGGCAGAGAAACCTGCGCTCCTGAGCATTTATCTTGGAGCCGCCGCTTCCTGCGAGCGTTACAGCCATTTACCCGGATAAAACTGTGTCTTTTACGGGGTTTTACTCTTTAACTGGGCTGCTTGTAATAACTTTGTATAGTGCTTTTTAAATGGCAAAATTCACTTCTATGAAGAACCTATTTATGATTTTATTTATTTTTTTTTTTTTTTAGCAAATGCTGAGGATGATTTCTACTTTTTAAAATTTTATTTTTTAATATGCCAGTAGAAATACTATTGCCAAAATAAAATATTTTTTCTTTCCGTGCTCGTACAGAAATAATGATAAAATCGGTTTGGTTTCAGGGACCATAGAAGAGGGTGAGAGTAACCGAAGGGGAAGGATCCATGTGGACAAAGTGGAAGAGTCAGACAGACATTGTTGCGGAATTTCTGGAGACTATAAATATGATTTGTGTGGCAAGGTGGTTGGGGGTTTCTTTTTCTTCTGTATTCACAACACTATTGCTTTATTTCATTTTTCTGAAGCGTCTGGTGTTGTGAGCGTTGCATTATATTTATACAGCAACCGCTGCAGGACAGAGATGTGAAATTGTTAACTCGTATATTTATGTATCATACCTGTGAAATCAACCCTTTCATGAATAATTTATCTCTGACTGCTTGGCCCTCTGTAGAGATTACTTTGAATTCATAGAGGGTTTCTCACGAGTTATAAATCCAAATTATTGAAAAAAGGCAGTTCAGTGTCAGCAGATAAACCCGTGCGACGCAGCCGACAGCCGGTTCCTCAGCCCCAGCCTGACCTGCTCAGGCTGTTGTGCTACCAGGTGAGAACGCGGAGTGGTGATTCGAACGCTGGGAATCTCTCTGTACCGTGTGGTTGAGAAGCGAAGGTGCCGTTTCTGCGCTCCGGCCGCTCCTGGCTTTCACACTGGGGTTACTGCCGTCTGACCAGTGTTCCACTCCAGCTGCCGGCAAAGCACGCACCGTGTTCTTCCTCTGCTTCTCACCCCTTTATCGAGGGGCAGACCTTGCACGTTGGAGCGAGCTGGGAAAAATGACAGGCTGTTTATTGCTAAAAGGTGCTTTCAAGTAGATGATGTTCTGAAGGTGATGGTCTTTGGGTTCTTGGCCACGTAATAAATCTTTTTCAAAGGGTGAAGGAGGCTCCCAGCGGGGCGTCGAGGGCTGCCCTTCTGCCAGGTATTCCTGTGCAATATACTTACTTGGGACTGCTAACAGAGCAAAGCGGCGTTTTATCCCCTGGAGGTGCAAAGTCCCATCTCATTCTGTGTGTTGTGTCATCCTCTCCTCAATCCTGGAGCCCCTTGTCCTGGTATTTGCTATGGGGCAGCTGGAGCACTCCTGCCCGTTAAAACCTTGACTTAAGAGCAGAGTTGCTCTCCTTAGTTGTGAGCGCTCTCTTTGGAGTTGTATTTGTATAACTGTGGCTTTTAACTCTAACCTGCTTTCTGAAAACCGTGGAGTTACGGGGTCACCGTGTGAAATGATGAATTCTCGTGTTGTGTGAAATGATGAATTCTCGAGTCGCTGTGCATGGTGGGTCCTGTGCTTCACCTCCCGCCCCTGTGGGTCCCCGGGGCGCTGGGAATTCCTCTCCTTTCTCCCCATCCCATCAGTGCACACAGAGCAGGTGGCTGCTTTTTGGTGCAATCGCCCCTTTATTTTGAGACCAGGAGGACGTTACTGGTGATTCTGCAGCGCGATCGTTCCCTTCTCGCCCGCGGCCGTGGGGATGTTGCTGTCTGGCAGTACAGGGATTTTTGGTGTGATAAATATCATTATTATATTGGTTTGGGACAAGGAATAGCCCGCCGTTCTGTGCATAAATACCGTTTCTGGTCCATATACATCTTCAGTAACAAAAGGGAAGAGGTTCTCTTTCACAAGGGGGTGAGTTGTGCCTCCTCCTCGCTGCTCTCTCCTTGCGGTTGGTTTTTCTCTGCAGCACCTTCGAAGCTGTCAGCCCGCATAGCGAGACCCTTGCTCTTTACACGTGAATTTATTTCTTTCTCCGAGCATCCTCCCTTTGCCCCTGGGCTGCCCAGTGTTGAACAAAAATTACTCTCAAGCCCAGCAGCTTCTTGAAATATTTTGAAGATGCTGAGCTGCCATTAAGACTTTTTTTTTTTTCCCCTAATCTCATTCTGTATCACAATGTGATTTTCTGTTTTATAATCTAATTGACATGAGTCATGTCCCGTAAAAAGAGCATCGTCTGTTGGGTGCTTCAGCTCGGTGTTTTGTGTTTGTCGTGGTTTAGGTGGCCTCGCTGTTGCGGTTCTGCAGAGATTTGGTGGCCGTTTGCTGGGCTTTCAGTAGGACAATTATTAAATGGACTGCAGGAGCTGTCTGGAAATGTGCTGTTTGGGGAGAGCCGGAGGCTTAGAAATGTTTCTTTGGCACCTTGAACATAGAGAGAGCAGTGTGTAGATAAATTGTTTTCTGCTTCTGTGGGGTGTCTTCAAGTTGAATTCTCAGCTCTTGTAACTGCCCGTAACAAGGAGTGGAAGCTTCTGCTTTAATGTCAATAATAAGCAAGTCATGAAACAGCAGAGATGTAAAGGTAGGCTGCTTATTTAGAAATGTGAGGAATCGAAGCCGATCTCTGCTCCCAGCCTGTCCTCCCAGGCTTGGTACCCGGGCCGTGCTTGTTCTGCAGCCCTGGAATGACTCTCCAGCACAAATTAATGAACGCCGGCTCCCCAGAAGTGCTCTGCGCTCGGTGCCCGGGGGAGCAGGGCGCTGGGCCCTGTCCCTGCTCTGCGCTGGGAGCTGGGCCGGCAGAGCGGGGCCGTGCTCGTCCCCCGGGGAGGGTGTCCTGGAGTGCTGAAAATGGGGAAGGGGAGGGTGTCCTGGAGTGCTGAAAATGGGGGAGAGTGATCCTGGAGTGCTGAAAATGGGGAAGGGGAGGGTGTCCTGGAGTGCTGAAACTGGGGAAGGGGAGGGTGATCCTAAAGTGCTGAAACTGGGGAAGAGCACGAGCCACCGGGGTAAAAAACCAACACGTGCTGCAGTGGAAAGAGCAAAGCCACAAAAACCCTGGAGTCAGATGCTGCAAACAGGTAATAGGTGACAAATAAGAGAAATAACCTCCACCCCGAATTGGGAGGTGGGGTGCTGCTGGTGGTGCTGCGAGGACGCCCTCGCCGGGGGTGACACCAGCCCCTGTGCGCAGGGCCGTACCCGAGCGCAGGGCCATACCCATGCACAGGGCCGTACCCATGCACAGGGCCGTACCCGAGCGCTGATCTTGGGCTCTGTGCCGTTTTTCTCTTGGGGGATGCAGTACAGAATTTTTGCCTGCCGTTCCTGTGCGGCTCAGCCTTCGGGGCACGTTTCGGCTGCTGCCACACGCTATCGCTGTCAACCGTCCTGCAACGCTCACTCCGACAGCACAAGCCTTGGCTTCCTTATCTCCAGCTTAAGGCTTTTATTTTGGTTTTCTATGTTTTGTTTCCCCCTCCTACTATTTCTTCAGACTCCGTAACCTGGGGAAAAAAGCTGCAATGCCGTGCAGCCCGTGGTTTTGTGCTGGGAAAGGGTGAGCGCAGGGTTTGCTGTTGGCCAGAGCATCCCCGCAGGGAATCCCGCAAAGGCACGGGAGCTCCCCCGCCAAAACAGCTCCCAGCGACAAAAAGTACCCAGCGCAGGCTGGAACTGCATCCCCGGCTTCTGAGGGAGGGGGGGTTTATTTGCATCGCAAAAGAAAACCAGCAGATAAAAGTTATGCCAAGGTAAAATGAAGTCTCTACTGTAAATTACTTAGAGGCGCTCCAGCTGCTTTATTAAATAAATGAGGTTTTCAAGTGCTTCAAACTCCCGTGCGAGGTTGGTGACGGGGTTTTGTCTGCCTGGAGGTGCCCGTTGAGCTGCGGAGTCACCCGATGCTCCTCTGAACACGCGGCCACTGCAATTCGGGGTCATTCACGGGGTTTTGGTCCGAGCCGTTGTGGGAAGGAGGGATCCTGCCGACAGCACTTCTCATTGAATGTTCTCATTCATTCCTCCTTTCCCGTTTTGGGGTGGCTGTGTTGGGAAAGGACTTTCAGCTGATAACGCTCAGGTAGCAGCCATCAAAACGAGCTCCTGTGCGGGGACATCGGCTCGCGAAGCCGACTCCTCACAGCATTGGTTAGAAAAGTGTTAATAGCAGACGAGGAACACTTTTATTTTATTTTTTTCTCTCCCCCCACTGCAGCTTTTAAGTTTGGAAAGCATGTGCCTTGATTTTAATATAAAGTAGCCATTGATGTGAGATGCCAGGGATAAAAGGCGCTTTTCTCTTTTCCTTTGGCATTGAGTCATTGTACAGTTGGTTTTGTGGCAGTGCGGTTGTGAATGCACTTGTGTGTGTGTGGAGGGGGTGCAGAAAAAGGCACTAACAGCACGCTAGCAGGAGAGATTTGTTTCGAAACCATTCGATTTTGCTCTGTCCGTCTTCCTGATGCCTCCTCCGAGTGTCAGGCGAACAACTCCTCCTTTGGGTTTTCGCTCTCGGTACCTCCGGTTATAACCGCACGTCTGATGGGACACGGGCGGACACGGGAGAGAGAAAACGCCTCTGTGCTGCTCTATGCTAATGGCACCAAACCCTCTCACAGCGCCGCTGAAAGCTGCATTGTTTTAGAGTTTTGCTCAGGAATGTCGTATAATTACAGCGTTTTGTCCCCTCGCCCTCCTTTAAGAGGAGTAATAATTGTGCTTTTTACCTGTAGTCTTCCCTGATGGAGGAGCAGCAGTGCAGGCTGAGGGAACCTTGTGTGGTGACAGGTGAGATGCCCTCCCCTGATTCTGCAGCAAAGAGCTATTTCTTATTTAAAATTTAAAAAAAGGAAATAATCACAATGATAAAATCCAGCCAGAGTAACCAACTCTGAGAGCTTGGCCGGCTGTAAGCTCAGCTTTACTAAACCTGGTGCTGCTCAGCCTTTCCAGGCCCATCTCTTCCCGTGACAGTCACCTGGGGGCTTTCCTGCAGCAAGGAGCTGCTGGAAGGCAATGCTCAATATGCGATGGCAAACGTTATTTTTGTAAATAATAAGCCCTACTGGGAAAGGAGGGGAGGGCCCTTTGTCCCGTCCCGCTCAGCCTTCAGCGCCCTCTCGCAGCCCCGGCCCCTCGCCGTTTCTGACACTTTTTTGAAAAGCAGAAATAGTGCATTTGGCTGGCTGGTGCAATAGCATTTCTTGTTTAAACGTTATCGGTGATTTTTCTGACAATTTCGCAGCTCGAAACTGTCAACGTGTTATATTTCAACTCAAGGTGGAGAGATGTGTGTTAAATACCGAGTCCCCGTGTCATTCATTCGTTCCTATTAACTGCCCGGTGCTAAACCTTATATCTGCTGCCCACTTCTTGCCTGTTTACAAGCATTTCTGTGCTGTGTGAGGAGACCAGGGGTGCCGGGGTGACTTTCCCGGTCTCCTGGGGCTCTGGGTGTGTTGTCTGCAGTGTCCGCGTGTGGCTCGTGACTCTCAAATGCTTCTGCAGCCCCGTTTCCACCCCATGGATGGACGGCACGTGTCTGGAAACTGTGCCATCAGGTGCTTGTGCGCTTGACTCTGCAAAAATGCAACTTTTAAATGCATCTTGGAGCGTATGTCTGACTTTAGAGGAAAGTCCCGTCCGGGGCAGCATCCTCGTGGCTGAGAAATGCTTTGTCACACCCTCTCTCTGGCTGAACGGGGGGAAAAAAGCACATACGCTGTAATCCTCCAGTGCAGGGGTAAAATGCTTGGGGAAAGTTAAAATTAAGTAAGAACAGGTAATATAATAGGCCTTGGTTAAAGTATTGAGAAAGATGCCCTCAACTTGGCAACAGGCCTTTAATAAACAAACTCAGATAGTAACAGAACGTGCTCATTTTATTTTCACAAGGAAATAAAATATTTTGGAAGAGCTTTGCCTGAGTGGAAGGATCCGTAATTGTGGGTTACCCAGGCTGGTAAACAGCCCCGTGTGCAGCTCGGCTGTAATTGAGGGGGTGTGGGTCAGGCCGTTTAATTGCTGTCTGCTTGCTTGGAATAGAAACCTCTGCGCCGCCACGGATCGCTCTGCATCTGATTAAGAAAACAAATAGGCGGTGGGGAGCGGTGACGTGCTGCGGGGGGCCCCGCCGGCCCGGGCGAGCGGCAGCGCGGGGCCGAGGGACCTCAGCAACCTGCCGGACGGAATTTGCGAGATGGAACCGGAAAGCAGAGGAGATCTGGGGGTCCGTGGCCCATCCTGATCCCCCCATCGCAGCATCGCTGGTGCTCGTGAGCATCCTCCGCGGTTTGCTGGCACTCCTCGGGGAAAGCAGCATTGACGGGGTGTTTTATGTGTTTCTGAGATACGGGCGCTGTTGTGCTGTGGAAGTCTAATGAAAGTTGATATTTTCCTGCTGAGATTCCAAGCAGGAATTTAAAGAGCAAACGCTGCCGTCAGCCTGCTCGTGGTGCTGCGTTTTGCAGCTGGGTTGCAGCAAGGGCTCTTGGAGGCTCCTGAGGATTCGGAGTCATTTGGAAAGATGATGCAGTTTATTCCTAACCTGTAAATTAAAAAAAAAAGGGCAGGATGTGCTTGTGCTTTTTTCTTCTGTCTGCCAGACTCATATTAATACTCTCTTCATTCTTCTTATCTCCTTCTGAATCAGGACGGTTTACTCCGATTTTCCGTATAATTTAGGGCCCCTCTCCTGAATTTCACACTGTGCATTCAGAGCTCCCTTACACTGTGCTTCTCCGGTGGTGTGTAGGAAAATCAAATTGAAAGAATGTGGGATAAGGAATTCATTGAGCCGTGGAGCATCGCAGCACCAGCGCTGCCTCCCGGTACCGTAACCCGCACGCACTCCACACCTCCCTGGCTCCCGCCGCTTCCAGCAGCTTCACCGGGCTGCTCGGATGTTAATGGTGCAAAGCAATTAGAAGCCTGGCTGGTTTTGCAGCCCCGTGGTGGCTCTGGGACGCGGCTGGGCGGAGCAGGCTGCTGGGCCTGCTTGCCTGGGCTGCACAGTCTTTGCAGAGACTTTGTGTTTGTTCTGTGCTCGCCGAGTTTTCCAATGACAGTGATATATGAGATTACCCAGCGCGGCTGATCTTCGAGATTCCTCCCACCCCGTGAGCTGGGAATTGCTGTTCAGAGATGCTCTCCAGCAACGGGGAAAACAACCAGCCCGCCCGGGACATTTGCAGTGTGAAGTATTACAACCACGGCTGGGATGTTCGAGGTTTAGCACCATTCGGCCACCTCCAACTTTAATTTTGCTGCCCTTTGCAGCATGTTGCTTTTCAAGAAAGTGCTGTTTATCACATCCTCTGTTCGTTTGAATAAAGCAGGGACTCAGGAGCTATTTCCTCGTGTAATATACACACCGAAACTGCAAAATTACTCCATAGCTCCAGCTTGTAGACTTGCAAACCTATCCGCAGAGAGAGAAAATGTTCCAGCTGAGGAAAAGCAACTGTTTGGGTTTTTTCCCCTCCCCGGCCGGGTTTGTGTCTGGGCAGGAATTCAGTCCTTCCTGTTCAGTGGGCCGACCGTGCAGGTGGGGGGAAACCTGCGGGGAAGGGAAGCAGAGGCAGAGCAGAGTGTGTGGTGTGGCTGGTGTGACACGGTGTGGTGACAACCCCGCATCACTGGTGTGACACGGTGTGACACGGTGTAGTGACATCCCCGCATCACTAGTGTGACACGGTGTGGTGACATCGCCACATCACTAGTGTGACACGATGTGAGACGGTGTGGTGACATCCCCGCATTGCTGGTGTGACACGGTGTGGTGATGTCCCCTCATCGCTGGTGTGACACGGTGTCACACGGTGTGGTGATGTCCCCGCACCGCTGCTCCGGGCCAGGCTGCTGGTGGCAGCGCCAGGACGCGGAGGAGCAGGAGAGGCCTCTTCGGGGGCGCTTGGCTGGGCCGGCAGGTCTCGGTCTCTGTGGAGATTTCCGGCAGTCTGTGCAGGGAAAGACGCGAGCGAAGCAAATCCAGTTCAGGCTTTAACAGGGTGTGGAAGGGGGTCGGTGTTCCCTGCTCCAAATTGCTCTTTTTTGGCTGTTTTTGGCCAGGATGTTGCCATGGGTTCTACAGACCATGACTCATGGAGGGGCACGTGAGACTCGCTGGCTTTTTCTTTGAAGCCTGAGTTTTAGAACATCCTGAGCGCTCAAGGATGAGGAACACCTTCATAGGCACTTTAAAATTCTGCTTATTCGTTTCTTGTTACCTCTCCGTGTCCATCTGATGGGTGTTGTGCTGATAATCACAATTTATGCAGTGAGTTTCACAACTCCATCAGACACCTCCTATCATACAGCTCGTTGCATTTCATACAGCTCAGTGGCAAGATGGGAGATACAACCTCCGGCAGACGATCCAATACATAAATTGGCTTGGACTGTATATTTTTCCTGTCTGTTGATACTTCCAGGTTCCCTTGGTTTTTAATCTAGATAGAGCCTAAATATTTTTTTTTCAGAATTGACTGCGTCTGTAATCAAAGGAGTAAAGTGAATGGACCAAATTCTACCACAAGATTAATTTTGTCCTCTACCAAGAAACCTGCTCTTTACCCATTTCCCAAACACACACATTGCTGATTCATAGACGAAAACATTTGTTGTTAAATTAGTGATTATTTTCAGGTGGTTTTGACTTTCATCTGTGTAGGTGGTCCAGAAATTCCTTCTACTCATCGGAGATGCTGTAATTTTGCAGACCTGCTGTACCATGTGTGCTGTAGAAATGAAAGAGCTTTGTGTTATAATACATCTCCCACGCTTTGCACTAATCTAGTGCACGCTTGAGCTCAGGTCTGAGTCTTGCTAGACCTGCAGTGGCAAGAGGTCCTTCCTTCCGCAGACCCAGGAGGGGAGCTGCCGAGCCAGAGGTGGTTTTGGGCAGGTCCTTCAAGCGCCAATGAGGAGGAGCAGGTTTGTTGGGAATCAGGTTTTGGTGAATTCCGGAGCTGGAGCATCTCACGGGATGTATAAAGGGAATGCAATGAACACCACAATTAGTGCTGTTGCTTCGGGCTCTCTGCAGCCTCGGATCTTCCAGTACATCGGTTTGCGCAGGAGGTGGCTTGGCTGTCGCGGTACCGACGGGCTGGCTGCGCCTGCCCCGTTTGGCCCGCGGAGCTCTGCCCATCGCACTCGTGGGGTGTCTCTCGTGTCTGTGCGCTTGGTCACATCTTGTCTCTTCTCCCCAGGCGTGTTTCTTCTTGGCCAACAAGCTTCAGTCTTGTTGGGAACGGGTCATTGCGGGAGCCATCCCGCCCGGAACCTCCGGTGCTTTGATAACACGAGTGTTAATTAGTCCTGCAAACACTGTCATTGGCTTTTTGTCTGGCTGTTCCAGTCTGTCCCAAGCAATAACACAGACACTGCTCTGTGCAGCCCTTTGTTCTCCCACCCCATCATTCCCGTCCCCAAGGATTATGACTGACCTGAGCAACATTTCTTCAAACAGGAATTTTCAGCGGACCCTTGTGCCTTGAGTCTCCCTCTCCTTTTCCCCCGTGCCCTCCCAGCACCCCAGCGCGGTTCCGAAGGGCTCGGCGCTGTGTTTCGGGATGCTGGGGCGCAGATGGTCTCCTCGCTGCACCTCTCCCAAGGCTTGCTGGGTGTCGCTGCTGCCCATCTGCTCCCCTTTGGCGCGGACAATGTCCTTCTGTAAACAGCATTTCTCGCCGGTTGCCAGAAAAAAGCCCACCCTGGCCCTCCAGCTCCTCCAGGACGAGACGTCCAAACCCACGTGGACTGGTCCCTCCTGCTGTCCCTCGCTGTTCCCAAGGGCCCCGTTCCTGCGGTGGCTGCACCGCCGCCGATGCTCAGTGCATAGCGGAATGACAACGAACACCCTTTCCGAAGTGTTTCGTGGTGTTGGTTGTACTCCTCCCTCATCTTCACGGTGTGTTGTGTGAGGTTTGTTGCTCCCCGACTGCGTTGCCACGATCGCTGTGCCTGATAAATCTTCCTTTTGCCTTCCATGAGCCTGCGATCCCTCGGGTGGCCGGACCAGGTCCTGGGGTGCAGCCTTTGATATTCCCTCTTTGTCTGGTGGAGATGGGCTGGTTCTGTCTCTTGCCATGTTTCCCAGCTGTCTTTCTGGATGATTTTTCATTTCCCATTGCCCCTGGGGCTGTTCAAAGGCTTCTTTGGAGCCTGCAGTCCCCTGTGTCTGAGCAGAGCAAGCCAGAAAACCGTGCCTGATGGGTGATGATGATTTACTCTGAATTTCGCCGCCCGGTGCGTGTTCTCCCGTGCAGGCCGTGTGTGTAACACAAGCTGGAATGCTCTGGGCCAGCACCGCGTCTTTAGGTTTTTTTTCTTTTCCTTCTTCCTTTGTTTGTGTTACGCTTGATTTGATATTCAGACCTGGGTGAAACTCCAAGTGGATGGCCTTCCCAGGGTTTGGTAGGAAACAGGTTTAATGTTTGAAGCTCATTTTTCATCGCAGACAGAGCTGCATTTTCCATCGAGCGTCATCCTCATAGGGCTGAAGGGACCAACGCCAGCAGCTGCTCAGCGGCTCGGGCCCCGCAGATCGTCCCGGACACTCAGTCCTGAGCTGTGCAAGCGGAAAACGCTTTTTTTTCTTTCTTTTTTTCTTTTTTTTCCCTACTTCTTTCAAACCAGCAGGCAAACAGGCATCTGCATTTCATCCAGAATATTGTCTGTTTGTTTGGAGAACTTGGTATGGCTTAAAGTCCAGGTTTTCTTTGGACCGAGCCTTTAGGATTCGGATTGATTCATTTCCAGTGACACTACTGAAATGTAGCGTCCTTCTTTTTTTCCCCCCGTCTCTGCCGACCTGCTAAGTTAAAGTAAACATTATGTTTTGCTGTATTTCTTTCTTTATTTTAGTTACCGCAGAGGCGAGAATGCGGAGCGAGGCCTTTGCGGAGATTTCGAGGCAGTGGGCTGAGCTGGGCCAGCGGCTGCGCTGCCCGCGGTGTTGGACTTGTGTTTTTAGGCTGGTTTTTCACATTGGCCTTGGAGTCCTCAGCAAAGTGGGCGTTCTCACATTGCTGTGTCCGTGTGCCCTGCGGAGGCCGGCTCGGCAGGGCTGTGTTGGGGTGAAATGAGCCTTTGGTACCGCAGCGGAGCAACTGATGGCCTTAAATCCCACCGGTGGCCTTAAAACTTGCCTTAAAAGTCCGTATCTAAGAGCTATTTTTTGGTGCCATTATTTCTGTTTACCATCTTTCTGATAAGAATGGGTTTAGTGATCACAAGGGCAGGGCAGGGCTGAGTCTGTGGTTTGCCCTGGCTGTACTTCATTAAGCTGTTTGGACCCGTGTTCCAGCGCGAGGGCTCTCCGCGTGCTCTTTCTACGTATCCTTTCTGCAGGTAACGAATTGATTTCCTCAGGAATTACTTGGTGAACCTTGCTATGGCGATAAACAGAGTTGGAGTCTTTCTCAGAAACGTAAATGGTTTGCAGACACTTGGATTAGTTGTTCAAGTCCTCTCTCACATAATTTACTTTTTCCTCCCGAGGTCTGTTCACAAAAGTTGTTGTTGGTTCCAAACCAGCCTGGCTTTGCTTTAAGGAAAAGCTTGAGAACAGGGTTTGCTTAAACTCCCATAGGGCTGTTACTTCCCCGGGGAAGCATTTGATTGAAGATGAAATCGGAGTAGTCGTGGTTACTGGCTCATTCGTTACAATCCTGTTTTGGGGACCCAGGTACAACAGATTTTTGGGGAAATATTGGGGTGCTCTGACAAAGGAATTTGTTTTTCAGAGGGTCATACACCTATAGGCTCGAAACCAGGGTTACGGCTGTCCTGCAGTATCTTGGAATACTTGGAAGCAGTCAGCTAGTTCCGAAGGTGAAAATCCTTTGAAACGCCCCACTTTTTTGTGTTTTCCTGGTCTCTTCTCGTGGGTTATAGTGTTGGAGTGCGGGTTATTTATTTGCAGATTAATTCCTCGGATGGTTTGTGTGGAAGGGGCCGTCCCAGCTCCCCAGGGCCGTCTCCTCCCAGCCGTCCCCCTGACCTTGCGCTGGCAGCAGATCTGGAGACTCCCCTCCCGCTCTGCCAATGGATCCTTGGTTTCCTCTGTCCGAAACCGATCTCCAAACAGCTTGGAGTGCCCTCGGGTTCTCCTGTGTGCAGCTTTGCTGATGAACAGCTGGGTTGGCTTTAAGGGAACCTGCGTTGTGGTTTAAGGTGACCATGGATATTTTTTCTAGAAATCTTAGCCCTCCAAAGCGCATAAGCTGGGTGAATTTTGTGTTGTTTTCCAGGATTTCGCCCTAAACCCCTCCTACGCTGCACTTACGGTAATGATGTACTATTTTGGATGTCATCTTAATTCCTTTATTGGATCTAACCCTTAGCTGCTTTGCACTGATCAGTCCCAGTCAACAGATAGATGGGTGGAAGATGGTTCTCAGGTATTAACGTGATAATGAGAGCAGCCCCGAGAGACTCAGCACCCACTGCCTCAGACCACAGGGTTTCAAAAAGACGGACTCAGTTTGAAATCACTACGTTATGAAAACATTTGCACATTTCAAAATCGAATTTTAAGTTGAGTTTTCTTCTTTTAATAACATTGATGGGTGTACAAAATTCCGGCATGTTCCTCACCCTTCTGGGTTTCTTGTGCTCCTCAGACTAGTTCAGAATGCCCTAGATAGTGGCTCAACTCATTCTGGGTAGTGTAAGAACGTCATTTCTTCAGATGTCCACGTCGTGCTCGGTTTTCCAAACCCATCAGCAGGGAGTTGACAAGGTTCAATAACCTGGTTATGGTGCAGCCATTCAAACCCTGGACACCTTCCGTGTGACCTCAGCTGGGGTTGTGTCCTATACGTGACTTCATAACCCAGCAGACATTTTGAGCAGCTGTGGAAATATTTGTGCGGCTCTGGCTTTCATCAGGACGTCCTGGGTAAAACCTCTAGCTCTGGCAAATGGTAGAATGTGGGGTTTTTCAGCTACAAGGGAAATTTAAAGAAAGTTCTCTTGAACCAGGCTGTGGCTGAGCCTTTGGTTTCCTCTTGAAGAAGACAATTTGCAGTGTTGGAGAGGCTCGTGTTTCTTTGTAGTTAAACACAGAACTTTCCACTCTAAGTTTGATGCTGCTTTCCATAGCCTCCACTTCTAAACCTTTCCAGAAAGTGGTTGGTGCTTAGTGTTTCCTGTGCAGGATCTTGATCAAGAGACGATGTTTGGTTGTTGAAGGCTACCTATAAATAACTGACACTGTAGCACGCCTGTGCTGGCTTTGTTCCCCTTGTGTTTTAAGTCGTGTCTCACAGATGGCCCAGCCTGAGCTCCATCGTTGTACCAGCAGAGATTTCCTCAGATCAGTCCATGAAACACAATTTGCAACAGCAAATGAGGAGCGACAGGTTGCTCAGGGCCTGGGGTGTCTGCAGGGATGGTTCAGCCACCACCTCTCTGGAACCTGGGCCAGGCTCTCACCACCCGCAGGGTAACAACTCCTTCATGTCCAGCCTGAACCTCCCTCCTTTAGTTTAAAACCATCACCCTTGTCCTATCGCACCAGGCCCTGCTCACAAGTCTGTCCCCATCTTTTTTACAGGCCCCTTTTTAGTGCAGAAGGGCTTAACTGCTAAATGAACACCAGAGCTGCCCCAAAACTACCACTGTGCTATTGCTGCAGCTTTCTTTTTTTCTTTTTTTCTTAAGAATGCCTGTCTTTTTTTCTTTTCTCTTTTTTTTCTTTTTTCTTTTAATTGCACATAAAAAAAACCCAAAAAGCATCTGAATTTCAGATGTGCCTCAAAATGATGTCAGTTAGAGATCATATCTTGTGAACTTCCCTTCTCGCTTACCACATCCTGGTGGGGTTTTCTGTGTCCCAGCGCAAGTTGAACATTTCTTACAGGAGGTAAATATAGCCGAGCACCTACGGGTGATGAAACGCGTGGGCTGGAGCAGCCGCCTTTGGGGGCGTCAGCACTTTCTAATTATAGCGAGTCCAGCTTCCTTTTCTTCCCCCTTCACACGTCATTATGTAAAACTCAGTTCTTCTCGGTTGTTTTTCCTGAAATAGGACCTTGGTGGATGTGTGTCCACAGACTGGAAATAAGTGTCCAAGTCGTGTTCTGGCCCGGTCTCCCCTTTCCCCGGTGGGATCGGACCAGCGTGAATCAGATGACAGCGGCCGCTTTTGTTTCGTTTTGTCTTGGGCAGCCCCAGGGTGGGAAAGGTGAGCGCTGGAGCTTTTGGCTGCGAAAATTTGGAGTCGGCTCTTTAGAAATGGGTTAAATATGGGCACTTTGGCTCCTGTAGACTGGAGGTCAAGAATATAAAGGAGATAAATTGCACTGTGAGAAGTTAAAGATTAATCGCTAAATTTTCACTTCCCATTCACTGTTTTAAATACGGGGGAGTTGCAGTTCAGCTGCTCTCAGGTGTTTTGATTTGCTTTGGTTTGTTTTAATGGGAGGTGGGAGAGGACCAGCTACGGGTCCTGCGGTGTTATTTCTGCGCCCTAGAGGGTCTCCAGAGCTCGTGTGGGTGCCGAAGGGGCTGGAGGGGGGTGCAGGTGAGGTGGGCAGCAGGGCTGGATCCGCTCGGACGTATCAGCCTGGATTTTTTTTTCTCCTGAAGACCTGAACAAAACCCCATGTGTAGCGCCAGGTGTGCTCCATGCGTAGTACTGACGTTTCCCCTGCAGACAGTGCTAAAAGAGATGGGTTTAGTGCAAGTCCTGCTCCCGCCATCCCTCCCAAGGTGTGCGCGGCCATCAGGGCCCAGCTGTGGTTCCCCATGCGTTGGGTGGTGCGAGCGTGTCCTGGGACCCCCTTCACCATCCCGGCTGGGGCGCAGCGTCGTTTGGCCCGTTCCAGCACCCGCGGGATGCGGGACCCGCTGCGGCTCCTGGGATGCACGAGGAACAGGGACGGGGCGTTTCAAAACAAACACGTGTGAAAATTGCCCATAACGGGGCAGACCACTGCTCAGATGCCAAGTTACTTGATAACCGCTGTCACAGCGTGCGCAGGTTTGTACGGTGATCTACGGAGGCGCTTGCAAGATAATTCATCCTGTAATGTTGCCTTGTGAGCGGAGTGAATGGTCATGGCTGAGCAAATAAAGAGGGCGCTTGGTAGCCCTGCCGTGTTCGCTGAGATAATATCCCCGGCTGTACAGGTCCGCTGATTGATTTCTTTGTTTTTATGGGCTAATGTTTGTGGCAGACAGATGCTGACTTACTGATACTGCAGATGGGTGGTGATGTATTGCATGCAGAACCTTTAACTGCCTTTTTTTTTCTTTTTTTTTTTTTTTAGTAAAATGCTTTTTATTGCAGCTCAGCCTTTTATTCTAATTGTCTGCCCAGTGTTGTCGGTAGAGAGCAGAGACTGGAGGTTCTAAGTGTCAGATGCAATGAGGACGGGAAGAAAGGGTGACAGCAAGGACAGCCGTGTGTCCTCTGCCATCAGAGCGGTGTTGGGAACGAGACTGAAATAAGAGCAGCATTTCAAGTAACAAGCTGGCAATGTTCTATCTGTTTACCATAGAATCATTTTGGTTGGAAAAGAGCCTCAAGATCAAGTCCAACCATAACCCACCCCTGTCCCTGCCCCATGTCCTGAGAACCTCGTCTGTCTGTCCAGCCCCCCAGGGATGGTGACTCCAGCACTGCCCTGGGCAGCCTGTTCCAATGCCCCACAGCCCTTTGGGGAAGAAATTGTTCCCAGATCCAACCTCAACCTCCCCTGCACAACTTGAGGCCGTTTCCTCTGCTCCTGGCGCTTGTTCCTGGGGAGCAGAGCCCGACCCCCCTGGCTCCAAGCTCCTTTCAGGCAGTTCAGAGATCAGAAGGTCTCCCCTCAGCTCCTGTTCTCCAGGAGGAGAAATAAACTGGTTTATAGCTGAGAGCTGAGCTGCAGACACACCAGTCACTTTTGATGGTAACAACAGCAGAATTATTCCTTATTATATATCTGCCGTTGGGCTGTATCAATGATATCACTCTCTTTAAGCGTTGCGAGGGAACCAGCTCACCATACGATTCTTGATTTGAGGGCTGTAGAATAAATTAATATCATTTGCTCTTCTGTTTATTGAATGACCTGAGCCACAAACTGATAGGAAATGTCACAGGTCACAATAAACTGAGACTGAATCACAAGATTTGTGGGGAAAACCCCTCTGAATTTCACCCCTGCTCGGTTTTATTCAGCCCCCCGGACGGATGCGTCCTCCTCCGGGTTTCTCTTTGTCAAAAATAAGGAGGAGGCACCGTTAGTCAGCGAACTATCGGAAGTGTTTAAGCAAAATGCTAAAGCTTCAGTAGAAATTAGTCAGCGGGACCGAGCTGGTAATCGTTCAGGCCTCCCGAAGGCTCTTAAAGTGGGTGCAAGGCTGCTAATAAAGCTGCACAGACCTGTTGAAATCTCTCTCTCCCCAGGAGAAGCGCAGTATGGCACGTACCGTGATGATAGAGAATTATAGATCAGCACAAGGGTGGCATCCAGAAAACTGCATGAAAGAGCTACAAAAAGACCAAAAGTCTTCCCCGGCAAGACTCACGCTGGTTTTCTGCCTTTTTAAATTTTTTAAGGGAATCAATACCCTGTGCAGTGCGAGAGCTGGCGGGCTGGGGTTTACAGCAGCTTCCAAAGCATCTTTGGTGGGGACTCTCGCAATGATGCTCTTAGAGACGTTTAGCTGTGGGCAGAGAGGATTGCTGGAGATCTTCTGTTAGAAGGTGAAGGAGCGGCTGGAATTCTCTTTGGCCGGTGCAGCGATGCTGCGGGGGGGGCTCGGACATGGAGTTGTGCACGTGAATGGGGACAGCGAGCGAGCTGGTGCCAAAATCAGGGTGCAAAATAATGATTTGCGTTTGGGAAATACGGCCGTGTTCTCCCCGAGCTCACTGCCGCGAACGCCGTCTTGAAGCGTCCCTGCTAACAGCGGATTTTTAGGCCGTGCCCCCCAAAATATTAAGATTTACTTCTGAAGAAAGTTTTAGCAAAAGGAGAAACAAGAACAGGTGATTTTGTGGGATATATTAAGCAGCAAGCGGTAAAGAAAAGGCCAACCCAAGTTTCCTATCGTGGTCACAGTAGTGCTTTAGCCGGGACCAGCTGGTTGTCAGCCAACACGAACGTGTTTGACTGTGCTTAGTAAGAAAGCCTGAACACCAAATGCTTGGAATTTTCTGATGTTGTGAACCTCAGCTCGGGATCTGTTTCTCGGGAGCAATTTCTCTTGCTCCCTGAGTATTTGATTAAATTTGTTTCTCCAGAATTTTAGGCACAAACCGCGAGTTGCGGAGTAGGAGAATGAGGGTGTTTCTGGGCTCGTCAGTTCCGCAAACAAAGAAAATCTTTTTTCATTAGGAAATGATATTCTTAGAAAATATAAACATAATGTTTGTTTCTAAAGCAAATCTGCAGATGGTGTTTATGAACAATATGAAAACTGTGGTCTGGGACCGGCTAGATTTCAGAAAATCACTGATTGTATTTCGAGCTTGCATTGCAATTACCTAATCTCTTTTTTTTCCTTGTGGCTCTCAGAAAAAAATGAACAGCATCTAGTAATGCTTGCGCTGAGGCAATACTTTTAAACAGTACTCTAAATGGAATATGAATTAATAATCGGCCCGATCCCTGCCGTAGTTCCGTTTCAGTTAAGCCTTTGCACCATGGCGATAGATTTAGCCCCGTGCATTAAGTGTCCTGGGCTGAAAATTCCCTTCTCTTCAGGTTTTGTGCGGGTTTTGTGTTCTGTGGTGGTACCGTGGCCGGCCAGGAGCGGCTCAGAGCCCGCGGGGGCCGGGGGGGGCGGCAGCCGCTGGTGCCGCTGGGTGATCTGCCAGCTGCTCCGAGCAGACACAACTGCACTAGTTGCTTATGCTCCCAGACAGACACATGTAAGTGTAGTCAAGCTTGTAACGTGTTCATTGCTGCAGAGGCTGACGGCCGCTCTGCTGTTGCTGCGTTCAAACCCATCCTCCGGGAGGGAATCCACGGGTTGGTGAGGTCTCCATGGGGCTTCTCTTCTGCAGCTGCACGCCCCAGCTCTCCCCGCCTGTCCCACCCAGGGCTGGGCCGCACTGGGGCCATTGCTGGGCGCTCTGGCCCCGCTCGGGTCCGTGTCTGACACAGCACTGCAGGGTGAGCGAGGCAACACCAGAGGGGCCTTCGGGAACCTCCCTCCAGGGTCCTGTGTGATCCAGAGCAGAGGCTTCTCTCTCAAAACCCCAAGTCCTGATTGATCCAGAGCAGAGGCTTCTCTCTCAAAACCCCAAGTCCTGTTCTATCCAGAGCAGAGACCTCTCTCTCTCCAAATCCCCACTTGGCAGCCTCAGTTCCTCGAGCTGTTTAGCAGGTTGTGTGGCCGTGACACCAGTCTTAAACCTCCTTTGCCGGTGCAAGTATTAGATGTAGTGCAGCCGTGTGCATAGTGCCAGAAATTGTCCGCTTTTATGTGTGTATTAGCGTTAGAAAACCATGTAGAGCACATTTAGGATGTCAGTGCTCACACCGGTGAACCCTCACCTGTGTGATGAGACTCATGAACAAGCAAACGTTAAAAACTAGATGTACTGTTGATGAGTATGTGTTCGTTGCCCGGTTGGTGGAGATGGCATTGTACAAGTTATCACTCAGAATGTAAATAATGAAGTTTGTATGGTGAGTGCTTAAGAAAACTCAGTAAGTTTTTCCGTTCCCAAGACGGGGCAGCTCTGGAAGCGAGCACAGGCAGCCGGAGCCGCCGGGGCTCTGGCTGCAGGGTGATAATAACTGCAGTACTTGATCCTTGTGAAACTTGGGGCATTATCTATTCCCATAGTGTTTCCTCTGGCACGCATCCTCAGGAAAATACTTTCTGGCACTGATTTCTATTAGATCGTGGAATAATCTTGCAAAGGAAGTGGCGGAAGGCCAATTGTTGATCCAATTAAAACAATGGTTACAGATTAACCCCTTAACAGTTGCAAATCACATATGTAGTTCATTAAGCACAGAAAAGCAAAATATTTGAAGATACAAAGGTTAAAGCAACCTTAAACTATGAATATCCTTTCTTTCTAATTCTTTGGGCATTATTATTATTATTATTATTATTATTTTCCCTTGATGCTCAGCTGATCTGTTATTACTGGCAAAAAGTCTTGTAAAGTAAGGAAATACTCATGTTGCCCGCCCACTACATAAACTGCCATCTAACTTTGCATGGAAAGGGTGCTTAATAGAGGTCTGTTGCCATATATACATTGTTTTTAAAAAGGGAGCTGTCTCTGTGACAATGGGGCTAAGTCTAAGTCCTGATTAGATGGGTTTTGTCTCTTTTTAAATTTTTTTATTTTTCCCCGGTATAGGCAGGCTCTGATTACTGGGAGCGATATCTCACTGCGAATGAATGGCATAGAGGGAGCTGCGAAGACAAAGAGCTGGCTTTGTGTGCTGATGAATTAGGAGAGCATGTGGGTGGCTGGGTGGCTGGTGAATAGCACAGACTTCCCTCGTCCTCATGTCACTGAGCTTTTCTTGTGTTTTCATTTAAAAAAAAAAATAGGCTTAATCCCATGGACAATGAATTGAGAGCAAATTAGGGGGCTTAGGGAGAAAATAACGCTGCATCAATATCTTAGTGGCGACCAAGGCGCCGTCAGGACTCTTGAGGGAAGCGGGATCCTGGCCTCGTGTTACTTTAACAAACGTGTAGAGAAAGCTGCTGCTATTGTGATCATCGTGTGCTTTCCTCTGGTTTCGCTCTGAAAAAACCCCGGACTTGCGGGTTTACTGCGGGAAATGGCGAAGTCTCCGCTGGGTTAGTGATTCCCAGCGGCTCTGAGCCCCGCGGCCGCTCTTGGCTTTGCTCTTGTCCTTCCTGCAGCGCTGCTGACATCTCCTCCCTCACCTGCCACCAGCGCCGCCTTCCGCGGAATAAAAGGCATCGAATCCACCTTCCTCTTTGCCATGGAAATAGCTCGTGGCCTCCTTGCTGCACAACGAGGGAGGATCAAAAGAGAGAGAAGAAAAAAGGAGAAAGCTTCGCTCCGTTGGGACATCATCTTCTGACCCTGCCTTTGCTCTAGAAGAAAGGTGGGGAATTGAGCC
This sequence comes from Pampusana beccarii, assembly GCA_013399365.1. Lineage (NCBI taxonomy): Eukaryota > Metazoa > Chordata > Aves > Columbiformes > Columbidae > Pampusana > Pampusana beccarii. The sequence goes on from VWYH01007286.1 coordinate 166,055, forward strand.
AAAAATAACGAGCTTGAAACTGGGAAACCAATCTGAGTGCTTATTTTACACTTCCTTCTTTTGAACTGGTGCTTTGTAGCAATGTCATTTATGGTCGATGTATATATGAACCAGGCTGTGCGTCCTCTTTTGCATGGCTTAAACAGAGCAAAAAAGCTCCAACCCCAAAAACCCCTGGCGTGGATTTTGTGTGTCCAGAGGGCACCGAGGAAGATGCTGTAGGAAATAGCTGTGACCTCAGACTTGAGATAATGTGTTCCAAAGATGATGCTGGAGCTCAGAGGAGTTAAATACAATAAGGGAGATCCATGAGCCCGAGTCTCACTTGAGCTCTGATGGTGGAAATGAAACCCACCAAACCCCTTGATTTCCCCTGGGGTCCGGGAAAACCTCCCCCGTGTTGTGCAGGCAGCTCTGTCCTGTGTGCTGGGATGAGGTTTTTCAGCATCCTCTGCAAAATCCCTTGGGATCTTGGCTCCTAAGCCCGTTCGCAATGGACCTGCCCTTTGGATTGAAAACGCTCGGTCCGGATCTCAGCACCTCCACACACGTCTCTAACAGAAGCAGCTTCTGATTATTTGATATCCTTTATATTTATAAAGCAAACCAGAAGTAAAACTATGTTTTTGACAGCACTTTCTGATCTTCCTTAACTGAACCTGGACTTCATTTTATTTCTGATTGTGCTCTAAATTGAAAATCAATTTTCTCCTCTGGCCTAGTTGAAAGTACCAGCTAAACTAAAGATGTAGAAATGGTCTTTAATAGGAATTTTATTAAGATGAAAGAAGGAAAAAAAAATCCAGTTTAATTTTTGTATCTCTGGAGGAATATGCAGTTAGAAATCCCGCAGACCTGCGTCCCGTGAGCACGACGGGACCAGGAGCCGCGCACGCGTTCGAAGGAGGGTGGGAATGAGAAGTATTTAATGGAAAGGCGCTGAATTAACGCTGCCGCCAAGTCTCGAGGTTGTTGCCAAGGGATTTGGGGGTGGTTTTGAATTTGTCCCCGCTGTGCCGCAGCGCCCGGCCCTGCCCGCCACGCTGCTTTCCTGCCCGCGACAAAGCTCCGCAGGCGGGTAAAGCAGGGTGCGCTCCATCGCCTTAATGTGCGTCCGGCTGCATCGGCCCTGGCGGCCCAGCGGGTTTGCTGGTTCCTTGGGCTTCCTCGTCTGGTGAAGTCGTGTCCTGGCTCTCTCCGGGGTGAAACTGAGTTTGAACCTGCCCTGCAAGCACACGGAAAAACCATCTGTGGGGGCAGCGAGCGTGAATGCGCTGTCATGCTGCTCTCGGATGGTGAAGAGGGTGTCGAGCGGTTCCGTAGCACATGGGAGCTGTGCCCTGCTGGCCAGACAACTGCTGCTGATCCATTAGACTCTAATCACACGTTAGTTTTACCCATCCTCCCGTCTACAAAGGGCTGCACTGTGGAAAGTCTTCCTTCCTCCAGGCTTTGGCAGGAGTCAGAGGGAAGCCTGTCGGTCCTTTGGTGTTTGTGTTTTGGGGAGGAAGGCAGGCGCTGTTCGCGGGTGGCAGGGGCAGCGCTGTGCTCCCCGGAGCGGCTCGCGTGCCGTCCGCTCGGGCCGGGAGCAGCCGTGTGCTGGCGGCGTTTGCTTGAGCAGCGTTTCCGAGGAAAGTCCGAGTTTCGCTTCAGATTAGCGGGGGGGTTGATCGGAATTTCTCGGTGATGACACCTGGGCTCGGCCAAGCTTCCTCAAGCTTTTGTCAAAGATGGATGGGATGTGGACCGTTCATGACATCTGTGAACCACATCTGGAAAGGACCTCTTTTCCCCTCCCTGCCTTTCCGAGGGCCCGGAGGAGCAGTGGTGGAGAGCACGTGTGTAAGGGGCCGTGCTGATCCGGATGGGCTGTGCTGGTGCGATGGAGACGTCCTGCTGGGACACTGGAGCCAAACTGGCTGGTGGGAGGCAGAGCTGCAGGAGAGGAGAGGGACCTGGGGCAACCCGACGTGCACCCAACCACAGCGATGGGGGAGGCTCTAGGAGAGCTGGGTGGCTTGGACAAAGAGGAGAGCACAGCGAATACTGAGAGTATGTATCCCTCCTATTTGGAGTTCATATGAAATTGAGAACAAACCTCCTAACCCCAGTAAGTAGTTCTGCAGGAGAGCCTGGTGCAGGCTTTTTATTACCTTCTGGAAGAGCGCACAGCCAGGCGTTTGGCAGAAATTCGCTGGGTAAATGCAAACTGCAGGTACTGTGGTGAAACCCACAGTTTTGTGGTTCTCCCAAACTGCAGGAAAGGTTTTTGAGTGCAGAAAAAACCCGAACACGAGTGAGTCTTCTATGATCTGTGCAAGTAACGGGGCTCTCTAACGTGGCTTCTGCGAGCTTTAGGTGCAGGAGATGTTTCCTTTCGTGCTGGTTTGGTGCAGTCTGTAACTTCTGGAGTGCTGGAGGTTGCAAAGGGGAAGGAGCCCAAGGGCCCTCTCCTGGCACAGAGGGAAAGGACGGCTGGAAAAACTGCGCAGGGCGATGGGCTTGGCTGGGCAGGGGGAAGGAAGGTGCGGACACTGAAGTAGGGCTTTATTTATAACCCGGATACTAACGTACTGTGGGCGTGATTCTGTAGAGTGTGCTCTGGGTGGGTTGGTCTGTGGTTTCCTCTGGGCTGTCCTGCCCGGCCGAGCGCAGGGGGACGAGGACCATGGTTTGGGGGTTGATGCAGACCGGTGGGGTTGATGCAGTTCGATGGGGTTGGTGCAGACCGGTGGGGTTGGTGCAGATCTGCGGGCTGTCAGGCCAACTCACAAGAATTGGAGTGAACAGCTCAGCAAAGCACATTTTGAAAGAGGTTTTTGGAAGGCAGATCAAACGGTACCTTTGCGGTGTTACTAGACTTTTTCCAAATACGAGCAGCGGGTCTGGGGGAAGCACAGTGAGGTTTGCTCGTATCTCCAGAGCTCCTACAGAGACCTGCAAGCCCAGCCCAGTTGCTGAGCCAATTCCCATCTCATCAGCATCGATATCGCCCCATCCCTGGAGCCATCCCAGGCCAGGCTGGACGGGGCTCTGAGCAACCTGAGCTGGTGGAGATGTCCCTGTCATGGCAGGGGGGGCACTGGGGGGCTGGGAAGGTCCTTCAACCCAAACCATCTGTGATAAAACCTGCCCCGGGTGCCCCCTGAACTCCAACGTCCCCAACCGCTGCCGGTCCCCCCAGCTCCTCCCTCCCCACCCCACGCGGGTGCTCCCGGAACCGGAGTTGGCAGGCGCAGAGGTCCTGGGGAACGTGAGGCGGCGTGAGGGAAAATTGACGTGTTGTTAAAGTAAGTAAATACAGAAGGGGGGACGCTGTCCTGGTGGCCGGGGAGCGCTGGGAGCGGGATGGAGCCCTCGAGCGTCCCAGCCACGCAGTTCGGGTCTGACGTGTTGCACGGGCTTGGTGCTGGCGCACGGACCCTGCACGGATCGGCTTACAAATCATCGTACAATTTGGGTGAAACCCGTGCGCCTTATAGATGTCTGTGTTCCATTATTATCCCTCCAGATCCCATAGCCGTTCTTCGGTGCTCCTTTGGGGCATCATCTGTGCTGCTAGTTCCCATAACAACTTGTGAATTCATCATTCCAAAGCTGCTTTTTTTTTTTTTTAAGAAAATCAGCCCAAATTCTCTTTTGTCAGCTACTGAAGCATTCGGATCGCTGGCAGCCTGCCGCTGCTTTTCTCCTCCTCTTTTCTTGTTTTTCATGAAAAGAAATCCAGGCATAGCCTTAGAAGGGTCATTACAATTATTTATAAAGAAAAAGCATATTACCTATGCGGCATTATAGATGCTGGGCCTTGGCAAACATTTAGAATTGAAAGACCAGTAGATTAAAAGATTTTTGGGTGCTGGGCGCTGCTGTAGTTGATGTATTAGTCCCTTTAGCAGCTCTCTGACAGGTCTATTTAGAGCTTCCCTCTGTCTGCCCTTCCTCGGGCAACCGCTCTCATTACTCTGGCCCGCCAGTCAAAGGACTTAGAATGGAGCTGAAATGGGGCTCCTGGCACAACTCTAGCAGGAAAGGAGAGATAAATACCAACAATCACCTCCCACCTGTGGTGCCGTGGGGGCGCAGGCAGCTCCCGGGGCTGGGGAACCCTGGCTGTGCTGGACTGAAAAGGTGTGTTGAGACCGGAGTGAAACCGGTGACCGAGCACAGGTGATGGGCTCTGACGTGGGGAGGGTGTCTGGGAGGGTAACACGCTCCAGCACCCCCGGGAGAAAAAGCGCTTGTAAAAGTGAACGTTGTAGACCACACTGGACATCAGCATGGAGTAAAAGTTATTTCACTGGTTAGAGGTGAATGCATCGTTACTGTCAGCTCCTGTAGTTCTTTGCCCTCACTGAGGTTTCCTTGCCCAGGTGTTTATCAGGTTACTTTCAATTCACCATCCTGTTCTGCCTTGGTACTTAAGGGTGGCCCCATTTGTGCAACCCTACATGCCACTGCTTTTCTCCTTTCAAGAGAGAGTGCACGAAAATGCAGCAAAAACTGCTCGATGGTTATAAATGAGCTGCGTTTCCGTGAGTAAGATTCCCATTCATCGTTGCGAGGTTTGTTTCATGGCGGTGGAATCATTACCAGTAGTTAACTAGTGTGCTTGGAAAACACTGAAATCATTTAGCAGTGGTAACTCAACACGAGGAGTTGCTCTAGCAGCTGGTACAGGTGAGTTCAGCACTAAGTTTTGTGTTTATCTACACATTGCAAGGGGAACGTGTTGTTAATAGCGAGATCAGCCTTTAAAGAGTCCCCCTCCCCTTCCTTTGGTTTACAGCACCAGTTTCCAGTGAGCTCTGGTGGGTTACACCCCTGTAAACCTGCCTGGCCGATGGAAACATCTTCCTGAATTATTTTTTTTTCCCATTTAAATCAACAGCTTTAACCCCGGTTTTACCCCCTCAACTCTAATTTAGTCTCAAGTATCGCCCCTGGGAAATTTCAATTTTAGCTTTTCAAAGGTTACCCGAAGTATCAAGTTACTGGGTTATATTCTGCGAGCGGGTTTGGGGGGAGCGGGGAAGAAGCGCGGTCGATATCTGCGTCCTCTGGAGTCTGATGACGAAATCCTCCCCGGGAACCGTCCCGCCTGCCGTTCGGCAGCGTTTGGCCGGTTCGCTGTGTCCGCAGCGCTCGGCGTCGCCGGGGCGCGGGCTGCACGTGGGCTTGGCTCTTTCCCTCTTTTATACGGCATATTCAGCGCTGCAGCATCATCCTTAACAAACCCGGGCTTTGGCCAGTGCTTGTCACTCGGGATGGGGCTATTCCGGTGTGGGCCAGACACCCCAGACGTATCAGATTCACGAGCTTTGTTTTTCCTGAAGAACTGCGTATCTTTTTGTTTTTTCTCCAGTTACCAACTGGTTTAGTTCAGAGAGGCTCTTCAGGGCTCCCAAAGGTTGACTTTGGGGTTGTCGTTAGTTTGAGATGTTATTGGCAGCGGGTTATAGGATTTACCGCCAAGAAACATGTTTAGGCATTTGGATTACTCTTGTAAATTTTAATTAATCGCTTTGCTGCTGTATAAGGCAGCGCTGTAGCACATACTTAATGCTTAAGTATTCAATTTCTTACAGCAACATTGCGCTGCGGGTTGAAGAATAAAGCTGTGGGGTGACAAGCGCCCGCACTGGTGGCAGTTTTATTTGGAACGAGTCCTGAGCGGCCTGCGCAGCCGGAGGGGCGCGGGCCGGGCCCGGCGATGCACCCGCTGGTGTCTCCTCTGCCACAGCTCTCCAGACGCTCCTCCAGGAACGTCCTCATCTCCTGGCAGCTCCAGATCGCTGCAATTACCTGTGTGCGACAGTCGTCTGGCTCCTAAGGAGCAGCGTGTGGTCAGGGGGGTTCTGCTTTACAGGAGATGGGGTCCAGACTCCCGGGGGCTGCCTGACGTGCTCAGTCTTTGTTTGCTCTGACAGAAGCGTGAGCCTTTAGAACAGCAAATGCCGGACAAACATCAGAGCTGGCGTTGCTTGGTGTTGGGTTTTGGCACCTGCAAGGCGGTGCTGAGAGGTGTGCGGAGCGTTTCGCATCCCTCTGGCCCCTGCGCAGCGAATACACGGAAGGGAATATACAGAGGCTCAGCGCATCCTGCCAGGGCTGGAGCAGCACCAGAGCTGACCTGTGCAGTACGACAAAGCTGTCTTTTTTTTTTTTTTTTTTTTTTTTATGTATTTTTTTTTTTTTTTAAGCGCAACCCCGAGTTCGCAGCCATAACCCCGTTACCCGAACACCCGTCCTGCTGGGCCGGCGACCCCTCGCCCGCTCCGCTCCGCATCCCAGCGCTCCAGCCCTCGGCTGACGTCTCCGTCTCCAGCTCTGATCTCATGCCTTGACCATCTGCTGCTTCTGGTGGTCTCGCAGGGTCTGCCAGTCAGCCGCGCAGGCTCGCAGCGCGCGGGCACGCGGGTCGGGTTGTTTCTGGCCCTTCCTCGCAGCCATCTGTTTGGGAGGGAGCCGCGGGCCCGGCCGGCCCGGCGGGGTGAGGTGCCATGGCAGCCTCGCCAGGGAGGAGGAAGCAAACAGGATACAGAAAATTACTGTGGGCTTCAGGAGCTGCATCAGCTGCGAGACAGCGCTGAGCGCCCAGCGGGCGCCTGGCACCCACAGGGATGTCGTGATATTGCCCAGCACCCGCAGAGATATCGCGATATCGCCCGGCACCCGCAGGGATATCGCAATATTGCCGGGGCTGGCAGACACATTCAGGTGATGCTGGGCAAGACAGCAAGTTTGGTGTGCCCTGGGAGCTGACTCGTGTTGCCCGTGACAACCCGGGCTGGAGCCTTTTTTCACGTGCACACACATACGCACGTGCGTATGTTGCTATAACAACCACCCAGGACTTCTAAAAAAATGCTGGACTCTTGTTTTCCAGGTTGCAAAGCGCCGAAGTTTTGCTGCAACCCAGGGGGCAAACAGCTGCCTTCAGTCTTCCCACCCCCCCGGAAAAAAAAGCACTAAATCAAGTGTGCCAGGCAAAATGTCTGGTTTAATTATGTAAAAAGAGCCTGTAATGCCTTAGTAGGAAGAGTGAGGCGTGCAGTCTGCTGCTCGGGTGCTGGAAACAGCAAAGGCTGCAGTAAATACCGGGTTTGGTGTCCCCAGAACATCACCGTTGGATGATGCCGCCAGCAAAGGCACTGGTGGCAGCAGGAGACCACGGATCACAGGTGAAGGGTCTGACCTGCAGCCTGTGATCCAAAGTAATTGTGCGAGCTGCGGGGCAGCGATGGGGTCGGGGAGCGGGGTCAGATGGAGCCCGGCCCTGCAGCTGCGCCCTGGCCACCACGTTCGTACCCAGAGAACGGTGTTTGCCTCCCCGAGGCTCAACACCAGCACTCTGTATTCTTCCCTTCTTCTCTGAGCGATGGGGACACCCTGAACAGTGTTGTCGTCCAAAAAAAGGGGGTTTTCTTGCAGGGAGAGGGGAAAGCAGGAGAGGCACAGCTACCAGGCTGCGTGTTTCGCAGGGTGTGCGTATGTGGCAGCCCGTGTGCGCTGGTCTTCGTCTCGCGCTGTTTGGCAGCGAGCTGTGCCCATCCAAAGAGCCTGACGGTTCCCGTAGCGCAAACACCAACGCCTGGGGTACCTGAGATGTTTTTCCCCACCTAGAAGCTGCGTTGGGAGGATGGAAGAAGAAACACTGTGGAAATTTGCAGAGGATTTGTAGGGATGTGATAGTCCCAGAGCAGCTGCTGCAGCAGATGGTTGGAGGTCTGGAAATCCCAGATGTGTGGGCAGTGGTGACCTGTCCAGGCTGAGAGCACTGGTTCAACTGGATCTATCTGCTGGGTCTCCTGGGGAGGTCCCGCAAGACAGATAACGCTGGGGGTGCTGTTGGGCTCCTTGGCTGGGCGCGGGAACGTGACGTGCACGTTCAGTACCAAGCAGTTGGTTTATACCTCCTGCTACCAACCATGCTCTTTAATTTGTATGATTTTCAATGGTTTGAGCGCTTCCGGTGGGTTTATGTTGCAAAATGCGGTCTGCTGCCATGGGCTGGGATGCTAGCGGGTGTTCCATTGTCAGGTTTTGTAGGTGAGGGTGGTTTCCTGTCAGCACTTGAGACTTAATGCGGGATTATGGGCTGTGCTGAGCAGGACCTGGGCAGCTGTGGGAGATGCTTTGCCTGCAGTCAGAGGTGGGTCCCAAAACCCATCAGATTTGATGTGAACGTGCACTATTCCAGAAGCTGGTGTGATTTCCTGACAAGTGCCCTTATCTCTGATGGCTGACTGGGGACCTCAGAATCCACCTGAGAAAACAAGGGGCTTTTCATCCAGAGATCAGCAAACTACAGAGTACACTTATTTTGCGGATTGTATCGCTACAAACCATTGTATTTCACTCAAACTGGCGGTTCCAGAGAAAAGCCGTGCCCTGTGATGGTTCTGCAGCCTGACGGCCCTTGGGGCGGGTGCTGGGATGCTCGTCCTCGCCGACAGCTCCGTTTCCCAGGCCAGACCTAAACTCAGCTTTTGACGTACAGCTTCTTCTCCAGTGTACAAATTAGCTCGTTAAACGCTTTGGGTAAGACACCCAGGAGCCGGCAGCCAGGCCGAGGAAATCAAACCCGCTCGCGCTTTGTTCACCTGCCTTCAAACCCTTCATGCAGCGATTCCCCCGAGCCGCGGGCTCCGCAGCCCTCGTTTGCCTTCTCCAGCGCGGCTCCGCGGCCAGGGCCGGGCTGCTGAGCTGAAAGGAAGCTTTTGAGCTGCAAAAATTGTGCAAGCCAGCGCGTTGCTATTTCTGGAGCGCGCTGTAATGTATGCGTCTAGCCCGGCTCTCTCCAGCAACGGCCAAATGTTTTTCAAGCAGTAAAGAAGGTAAAATAGAAGCAACACTGTACTGGAGCCAGATTTTCCATGCGCTCCGCGGGCAGAGCCTGCAGGAGCCCGCACGTGCGCTCGCAGACACATAATTGAACGCGTCGGTCACCAGAAGGGTGGAGCGGGGGCACCGGGGACCTCGGCTGGGCAGCTGCAGCCGCCCACGGGGCGCTGTGCCCGCGGAGCACGTGTGCGGCCCCACTGGGGTCAGCAGGGCCCGCGTGGGGTGGGGGCTGGCGCTGCTGGGAGAGCAGGGGGGGTAAACGGAAACACCAGGGAAACGGCAGCAGCAAAAATTGGTAAAGCATCGCCCCAAAGTGCAGCTCTTGCAAGGCCCCGGTCCCAGGTCACCTTCGGGAGGAGGGTCGGGATCGTTGTCTCGCTGCACAACCGTCACGCAGAGAGCGTGTCTGCAGCACGCTGTCACGGACAAGGGCCGCGCGGGCTCGTTAGGGGCCTGGAAGCAATTAGGGGGATGTTGGCTTGTTTCTTTGCCTGGTTGCTGCTTCTGGCAAGGGAGGATTTGCCAAGACAGAGCTGCACTGACACGGCCCTGCAGGTTTTAGTCTGGAGCAGGCGAATGGGGCTGGCGAGGGGTTGAGCAGACGCAGAGGTTCTCAGGGACGTGGGTTAGTGCTGGACCCAGGTTATCGTTGGACTCGATGGTCCTCAGGGTCTCTTCCAACCAAACTGATTCTGTGGTCTCAGGCGATGCTGTCAAGCGGATGTCGCGGTGTCACCGTGTGCGTCAGGAGGTCTTTGGGACAAAGGGACAGTTGCAAGGGCCTTAGTGTGCGGAGCATGGGAGAAGGGATAACAGATAAGGAGTGAAAGGACGAGTAATGCAAAGCCCTAATATCTCGATGGGAGCAAGCAGAAGAATATCTGAGTCGCTACGACAGTCAGAGGTTGTGATGGTGTCTGTGGTATAAATGGCACACGTGTGAAACGGCCTCACGACATCGTCTCGTGTTTTCTACCCCAGGTCACCGTATGAACGCCCGAGCCTCCTCCAGGGATCAGAGAGATGAACCTGTAGCGGCTGCTCCCCAGGTAAGGGGCTCGGCCACCACGTCGACGCCTTCTCTGCTGGGTCGGGCGCGTGGGGCGCGCGGAGCTTCGGGGCTGAGCCCCCCGCCGTCGGGCCGGGACGCCTGTTTTCTGCCGCGGTTCCCGCAGGTTTTATGCCCCTCCAAGGTGACGCCGTCACAGGCGTTTGGAATTCCTAGAGCAGACGTGCGGTGACTGAACATTCAAAGGGCGTTTTGAGGTGCAAGGACTGATCCAGGCTGCCGATCTTGGTCTTTTATTTCTGTTAATGGCGTGCCGCTGGTTTTGTCTGCAGCTGCCCAGCCTGTGCTCCCGTACAGGTGCTCGCTGTGGTTTTCTGAACCCGGTAGATGTGGATTGCAGTGCCAGGGTGGAGGTTCCATCTCCTGCTGCTGGGATTTTCCTTCTGGCTCTTTAACCAGCAGCTGTCTAACATTAAATATTTAGAAACAGAAGCCACTGTTGGGTCTCTCCTCATGTAGCTGAGCAACATGACCAAATCCCCAATCCCCAAATCCCGTCCTGCCTTGTCCCTTGCAGTTGTGCCTTTTTCCCCTTGTGACCTTCGCGAAGTTGCTTCATGTGCTGGTGAAGTTTCACCGTCCTTAGGGACGTTGCTTGGCCAACTTTGGGGCAGTTTGTGGAAATCAAATCCTGTTCCTGGAGCTGTGGAGAACCCTCCAGCAGAAGGTGCTGTGCTGCTGGGCATGGACGCGGCTCCACCCGGGGCCGGGCACCTGTCTTGGGTGGATTTGAAGGACTAGGAGTCGCTTGGCTGGTATGAGACAGAGAAACATGGTCCTGGAGAGAAACACGGGTTTGTCCGCTCCCCGCTTTGGAGCGTACGGTTTGTCCGTAGGGATGCACAGCCGGACATTGCAAATCTGGGGACGCTGCGGATCTGCAGCCACAGGTTATTTCCCCAGGTTATTAAAACACGTTGGTGCAGGATGTGCAGCACAGCAGCACGAGAGGAGGAGCAGGAGAGGCGCTGAGGATGGGCTGTGGTTGTGCCCCTGCGGAATCCAGCGCCTGTTGTCGGGGAGAAGCTGCTGGGCTGGAAATAACGTGCGAGTGGCCGGGGAGGAGCAGAACGTCCCGGGAGCAGCGGCCGCCGTCCCGCTGCGACACAGCAGGCCTGGTGTCCCCTAGCGAGCGCTGGTTGCAGGGGACAGGGTTCGCACCCCGTGGGCAGCACGGAGCTCCAGCAGCAAGCGCGTCTCGCTCGGCCGCCGTTAGGGCTCGTTATCTCCCTGACCTTTAATTTCGCAAGTGTTTCTTGCAATGTGTTTCTTCAGCCTGGTCCGGCTTCTGACCTCGGTTCCCAGAGGCAGCAGGATAATACATGCATCCGCTGGGCTGTCTGGCCGCTCCGCAGCATCCCTCCGTCCACCCCTCCGTCTCTGTCCTTTTTGGCAATCTGTCGTTTTTATTTTTGGGACGAATCCAGGAGCTGAGTAAAAAGTACTTGGGCAGCTGGAGCGAGAAACAAAGGGTTTTAAATACGCTTTCACGTGTTTGCAAACAACTGCTCTTCATCAGGGTCCCTGCCCAGCGCTGGCAGCGGGCAAAACCGATGGCACTTCTGAGATCAGAATTAATTACGCTGCACGGAAATGGTGCAAACCAGGCGACGATGCAGTGGGAAATATCTCCCGTTCTGTGGTCCTTGTCTGTTTGTTTGTGCTGCTCTCGTCGCTGCGGCTGCTGAGCGCCTGAGGTTGCTCTGCCCTTAGGAGGATGAGCAGAGGGAGCTGAGAAGGGCAGGACTGTCGGTGTCGCACTTTGAGGGTGCTCTGTGGAGAGTCCCGGGGACGTCGTGTTGGTTGGAAATCACCTATCAAGGAAGATCCATGCAGGGAATAATGATGCCGTCCTGTCAAAATATCTCCCCATTGTTCCTGGTGAAAAAAAGAGTTTTGAATCAGGGAATTAAAAGGAAAGGATTTGATTTGAGGATGATTTGAAGAGGGAAGCGAGCTCAGGAGTGTAGGGAGGGGCAAAAAGCTGTGGTTGGAGCAGGTGGATTTGATGACACCAAGTGGCCCGTTAGTCCCAGCTCATGGATTCTGATGGATAAAGACTGGATTTGCAGGTACGGGGCTCCTCGGGTACTGAGGGCTGTGGGGGTGTTGCTGACCTCAGGACACGACCGTTCGCACCCGCAGCGCTTTCCATAGCGGGGAGATAATGGAGGAGAAAAAACATCCGAGTGCTTTGAAGTCAAGCCCTTTGCTGCGTGCTGACCCGGCTCCAGCCCCGGCCGTTCCGAGGCTGCTCCTGCGCAGGGACAGACAGACGGACGCGGCCGGGCTCTGACTCTTCCGTGAGCCCAGTGTAATTGCAGGAATTGGCACGGCGGCTTGGAACGAGATCTAATTAATTAATTCAAGCCATGCTGGGATTACATTTTGTTAGACCTTGGAATCAGGGTGGAGTCGATCAAGTGTAAGCACAGGTTGGGAAGGGAAGGGGGGGTGTGCCGCACGTGCCACCTGCGGCATATGTGTATTATATATTTCTGTATGCATATATACCCGGTTTCACTGCAGCCAGGGTGATCAGGGAGCCTTTGCTTTCCTTATCCCTAACATCATTTGTAGTGAAGAAGAGGTTCCTTTTGCTTTTCCCCGTGCTGATAAATGTCATGCTCCATCCAGACCTGCCCGTGATTTCATAACGAGGGATGTCAGCTCTGTATTTACTGCCTTTAAAACAATTTGGGGTCTTCCGGAGTGGAGATTCAAGACGGTCATTGCAGATAGAGTTGCATCTGGATGCTTGCTCTGCTCCCAGGAGCTGCCGGGCCAGGCACGATGTGCTGGCCCAACTTTCCACTGCCGGACTCCCCAGGAATGACCGAGTTTTCTGGACAGGTAAACAAGTGTGTACATGGGGTGTGAAAACCCATCCGCCCTCCCATGAGAGCTGCAGCACAGGACGCTTCGGGGCTGTTGTTTCCCTGCCGAATCTCCAGCGTCCCACACGAGCCGTCTTTTCTTCTGACCGTTTCAGGAATATACTTCACGCTAATTTTAGCTCTCCCTCCAAGGTGGATCTCTTTGGGGTTTGGGCACAGTGAATGCCGTATTCATAAAACTACAAACACTGTAAAAAGAAGAGAGGGGAGGTGGGGGGCAGAGCGTCCCGCCCTAAGCCGTTTCTGATCTCCAAGCAGCTATAATTTTGGCTTGCCCGGAGAACAAGCCGGGGTAGTGTTCATTTGACAGCCAGGAAAGGGCTGGCTGTTTATATTTAGGGCCTTGCAGATTTGCGCAGTATGTGCAGGTGGCACGTTGAAACGTGGGGATGATTTCTTACCAGGATGAGGCTGTGTTTTTCCTGGCCCGCCGTTAATTCTGTGCGAAGCCTAAGTAAGCACTGAGAATTTTGTTGTAACGGCTTCTGGGGTTAAATTTTGTAGCCTTTGGAGTGTGCTTTTGAGCTTAATCCTGGTGACTTCCTCCCCTGCACCTTCCTAAACAGTTTTGCCCAGAACACACATTTTTAAGAGCAGGTTGGCAGCTCCTGCCACTTGGAGGCTGTCGGGCATCAGTGGTCACCGCTCAGTTCTCACCGGGTAAGTGTCAGTGAGCGCTGCAGTGCAGACGAGCGGGTGAGCGTGGGGCACCCGGAGCAGCGGGTGGGTCAGGCGGGATCTCGGTCACCGGGCGGTCGCTGCTCTGACCGCGGGCTCTGTCCGGACCAGGTTGTGCCTCCCGTGGATCTCCAGCCGTGCTCGTGGGCTCCGAGAGCTGCAGGAGCCGGATCATTGGCCCATCCGAGCATCGAGGTGCTCACCCGGAGTCGTCTTCGCTTCCACGGCTTTTGCTCGGTGCGAGCTGAAGAGGAGCGCGTATCCAGAACAAGCGCATCCACTTTGGGGCCATGGCTTCTGGAGTCGGGACCTTGTTCCTGCGCTCAGTGCCACAAAGTCCTGGTCAGGGTGCGAAGGAAGCAGCTGTCGAGTGCGGCTGGTGTGGGATCTTAGACAGAGCAGCATTCAGCTCTGGGGGATCAGGGACTGTGCCAAAATGTGCGTGCCATTTGCTTTTGAGCTGTAGCCCGAAGATGCTGAAGTTCTCTTGCCGATATTCGGCGAGATTGGATAGATTGGATATTAGGAAAAAAAAAATAGGGCCCTGGTGGAGTCACCGTCCCCGGGGGTGTTTAAAGGCGTTCAGACGAGGTTCTCAGGGACATGGGGCAGTGCTGCAGTTGGGTTATGGTTGGACTCGATGATCCTGAGGGTCTCTTCCAACCGAAATGATTCTGTGAGTTGCCAACGCGGCCCAGCCGCACAGGGTTCTCCTGCCCCCCTGAAATGGCTCACTGGCCGCTGATCTTGCTCCAACAAGAAGCGATGCCTTTCTCAGGGGGGATCCAGGTGCTTATTTGGTATTTGCAAAGCTCAGCAAGGCCCCGTGGCTGAGGAGGTTTGTGAGATGCAGAGCACGGTTATTAACACCCGTGGTCTCGGCTCCCGGAGGCGCCCGGGCTCCCAGGCTTTTCACAGACCCCAAATTAGAAAGTTGCCGATGTTTTCTTTTCTTTCGTTCAGAGTGACGAAAAGTCCCTGTTTGACTGGATTGACACACTGGGCAGCCCCGAGCAAATGAGGTTCAAAGTGGGTGTAAGGGGTGGATGGAGCTCAGTGCAAAGAAAAGAAATTGCAATTTAATTATATGTACCTGTAACACACCGTGGCAGGTTATGGTCTTGGGATACGGGGCAGAAAAAAGTGAACTCCAGGTTCTGTTTGCACTCAAATATTTCCGTGAATGTTTGGGTGCTTTGCTGTGGTAACCAGAGGGGCTATTTCTAGAATTTTTCCCAAGATACTCCTCTGTACTGCACCGAGTTGCTTGGGAAGCGGGTGTGCAGAGCTGTCCCAGGGGTTTTCGGGTTAAAATGAGTATTAATTCAGAGAAATTCCAGAGGGTTGTTCCTCCGAGCCGATCAGTTTGTGTGTGGGGTCTGGCGTGTCCCGCAGCGTTGTGCTGGCGGTGGGGGCACGGCGGCCGTCGCCAGGGCTTCGACTGAGGAACGGCGGCGCACAAACTCGTGTTTTCCCGCAAACCGCGCGGGGAGCGTGGCTGAGACGAGCGCGGAGCAGCAGACGTTTCCGGGTTTGTTGGCGTTAATGGAGGCGGATGTGAAGGATATGTTATAAATCAGCGTCAGAAGGCGTTCCTCGCTTTGGGGATGTGTTGCGGGGCAGCGTGTCCGATACACAAACTGCCGTCAGTACGATGAACGTGCTGGAGGTGCACAGGGTCCCCTGGCTTGTTATTTAACCTGCTCTGAAAGCACAAGAGCCCGTGTCCTCTAACGGGCTTAGACATTACATGTAAAAACACTAAGCCTGTTAGCACAGCGCATAATTAAGCCCTGGAATTCATTGCCAAGGAAAATCTTTGGGTGAATCTTAATAACATTTAAAAAAGAGACAGACACATCTATTATTAATAAAACTAGGCGTAGATCCGTTCTGTCAGAGGTATAAGAAAACAAAGCTGCTTAAGAAATAAGCTCACACGTGCAAGTCAAGCACTGCCTGCCTAGCAAGGAGGCTCTTTTATTCCCTTCTGCTCGCCGTCGTGTTCCGGTCCGCACCGGCGGTGGGGGCCGTGCGGTCATGGGCAGGGTGGGGAGCTGCCGGGTCAGCCGGGCTGTGTTGTACCGGTTAGCAGGGAAAGATGAGAAAGAGAAAGCCGCGGAGTCCGGGGCAGGCGGGGTGTTGTGCAGCGGTTGGCCCGGGAGCAGCCCCGGGGGGCTCGGGGGGCACCGGTGTCTGAGCTGCGCTTGTTTTCCTTTACAGCTTTTTAAGAAAAGCGGGAGGAGCCAATAAAAGCAGCTGAGGGTGACCTCGGACTGTCCCTGGGCTTTCGCAGTCCCCGCTTTGTGCACCCTCCCTGGGTAAGCGGGGTTTGTCACCCAGGCCCCAAGCTGGAGGTGTGGAAAGGGAGGATGGGAACCTCAGTATCCTCACCCTGCAGGTTAGAAGTTGATTTTATGCCAAAACATCATTAATTTCTGACATCTCAGAAATGAAGCCTTTGCTGCCTGCTCTCGGTGCTGCGATACGTAGGTCTCGCCGCATAGCTCTATTAGCTCAGTTTACCTTTCTCTTCCAAGACGGTTTTAGCACTAATTGACCAGAATTCAAACCAGCTTTTTCTCCTGGTGATGCGGGTTCATTGCTTATAATTGACCTGCTTTTCTGGCAGTGAAGATTGCCCTAGTAGCCAGCATATACTGTGTGACTGCAGCCTGTAATTACTTCGATTTAAGCCCTTGAAGGAAAATTTGAGGAGCTTTCTCTGCTGAACTGAAACTGTAAAATAATAGATATAAAAGAACAATTTCCAAGCTAGACTTGTAAAGATCCGAGCAGAGTCAGGGCAGGAGGCTTAGCAGTTGTGAGCTGGTGGCAGGACGCGGTGTTTTGGAGGAGGGGTGGTTTGGGATCTCCCGGGTGGGTGAAGGGGAGGTGGTTTCTGTGTCGCTGTCTCAGAGGGGGGGTTCTCATGCACCTCGCTGCTCCCAGCACCTTCACCTTCTCCCCCTGCTCCGGTTGGTGCTCAGCAGGGCTCACACGCCTGGTCCCGCTCCAGCCGCTGCCCCCAGGCACACACACCAGGTCCCTTGCCCAGGAGAACAGTTAGGAACGGAGTTTGGTAGGAGGCAGGGCAGGCTGCACTCTCACGCACAGGGCACGGCTGGACACGCGTGCCGACCCGCCCTGCTTACACAGGGATGGCCCTTTTTATCTCATTATCCCCCTGTTTTACCACATATGTTCCTCCCAAAACCATCTCGATCCCTCCCTTCCCCACTGTGGTTCCCTCCCCGAACATCCTATTGAAAGCCTTGTGTAGTCCCCAGTGCCCTTCCCCTGCACCCCGTGTGTCCCACGCCGTCCCGAAGACGCTCCGGTTGACTCATCTCAGTGGGTATCACAACCCTTCCCTGGGGCTGTAGCTGTCCTGGGACAGCCCTGGGAGGACTCAGGCAGGGTGTCCCCTCCTCTGTGTCCCTCATATGGGTCCCCACCTGCCATTGTGCTGCTCTGGGCTTGTGGGGAGAGCCTGGGATGGGCTGGTGGCTCCAGGGATGGGCCTGGAAGTAGCTGGGCAGGGTTTTATTTGGTTCCCCCACTTGCCATGGACAGCCTGTTCTCCTTTGTGGGTGCGCACGTGAGATTTTTCTTGCATAACCTAATCTAGGCCACAGAAGTGGCCAAGACGGTCACGACCGTGTTCTGGGCAGCAGTCTGCACCAGAAGGTGATGTTTCCCTCTTTTGCTCATGGCAAGAAGAGGTGTCCGAGTGGAACAGCAAACCTTTAGTCAAAGAAAACATCATAAAACTTTTTCTGGGAGGGGGGTGGCTGCCCGTCAGCAGTTTTTCTCCAGCACCTCTCCTGTCTGTACCAGAGAGCAGCTTTTGGGCTTCGTCCTGAGTGTGGGGGCTGCCCGTGGGTGGTGGTGGAGCAGATGTCTCCCCTTTGGGTCGAGACATAGATGAGCAAAGTGTCCAGCTCCAAAGCCTGGGGCATTTCTGAGCACGTGTGGGTGCCTGAATGGGAGCACCCCGGGATACTTTAGGTGCTCTAGTCAAGTTTAGGCATCTTAGGCGTAGTCTCTAATCAAGTTTGGGCATCTTAGGCCTCGCTCCGAGGCAGCGCGGAGCATGGCATGTCCGGATTGCTTTCCTGAATGTGCTCGCCAGCACATTCGAAGGTGCCAAACCAGATGCAGAAACATCTGGACATCACCTAAAGCTCAAAGGTTTTCTCCGCCTTGTGCTGATGCCCAGTGCAGAGCACGGGCTGATCTCCAGCAGGTCTTTTCCGTTCTCCTGCCTTGGAGGTAATAACACAACTACTGCCATAAAATGGAGAGAGCGGGAAACAAACCTTGCTGTTCAAATTAACCTCCCTGGGATTCTTTTAGAAGACGGGAAAAATGACAACCTGATTTACAACAGCCCTTTACTGCCTTGAAATTCTCTGTGTGCCTGTCCTGTCTCTCTGCATCTAGAAATAAATCATCGAGCGCTTCAGAAATGCGCTCATAGGAATGAGCCCTTTTATTTGGCCACCATATGCGCCTGACAGCTCAAACACGCTTTTCCAGGCAGCGCCGCCTCCGTGTTTCTCCTCCAGACCCCCTTGGTTGGAAGCATTTCTGTCACATTTGGACTTTGTGATTTTTTTCCCTTGGTTGAGGTCTCTGGGGCTGCAGAAGGGATGGATTTTTCAGATTGCGTAAGGCTGTGTCGGGGGGTTATAACGGCAAACTTAACAAGGGTGAGCAGACGAGTTTTAAAGGCCTCATCCTCCGGAACGAGCAGGGGTGCCCGGGCCGTGGGGTCACAAGATGCAGTAGCAAACGTCGGGGCTGCGGGGGGACAAGGCCGGCTCTGGTTCTGCGTCAGGCACGGGAGCGCAGGTGCAGGACGAGCTCTTCTCTCTTTCCGCTTCAAAAAAATAACAATTATAAAAAAGCTAAAATGAAGCATCGAGGTCTGTCCTTACCTCACGGGGCAGAGAAGGCAATCTAAAGGCAAACAGGGAGAACTACCAAGTGTTTCATTTCTCTTTCTACCAAGTATTTCATTTCTCTTTCTCTACTCAGTAAAGTAACTCAGGATGCTGAATTTTTTTTGATACCTTCACTTCACATGTATTTATTTGAATTTATTTTTGTATCTGACCTGAAGTCTTAATTTCCTAACTTTCCTACACCTTGTTTGGAAGGGCCTTTTTGATTAATTTCGTTGTCTTGTCTATAGCGTATGTTTTTTTTTGCGTGGAGTTCACTAGCGAATGATACACAACTGAATGTGTGAATTACACGTAATCAGCACAGCGAGGGTGGTCAGGTGCCGTTTCTGTGCGTTATTTTACACTTCATCAAACCACCAGCCCTCTGGGGAGCGCGCTCCCCGCGTCAGGGCAGCGGGGCCGGTTCTCCTCTCGTCGCCCTCCGGCTGGGACGTGGTCAGCTCTCCCCTTGCGATCCAGCGTGAT
Organism: Pampusana beccarii; assembly: GCA_013399365.1. NCBI lineage: Eukaryota > Metazoa > Chordata > Aves > Columbiformes > Columbidae > Pampusana > Pampusana beccarii. Next base: position 184,981 of record VWYH01007286.1, read on the forward strand.
GCACCTGCTGCTCGGGACGTGTGTCTCACAACGGGCTGAACCGGCCCCAGGGTTTCCTCCGCGAGAGGAGGTGCGGAGGTATTTACGCTGTAGAAGTCTGAAGTTGGGTGAGAGAAATTCAGCCGTGCTGCAGAGGACAGGCATTAATGTATTTTTATTAGCAATAGCTTAGAGGTCCACGCTGCCAAGAATAGCAGATTGGGAAGACGTGCACGGGGTTAAAACCCTTTTTCTCTGTATTTTCAAGGCTTGCTTTGTGCTATGAAGATGCCAGACAAAGAGGCGAGGGAGCCTTGGGGTCCCCGGTGTTCGAACTACCCAGTAGCCACAAGGTTTTTAAGGGGCGGTGGCAAGTGAGCGATGAGGGCGGCTGCCACGCTCGGCTCCTTCCTTACAGCCACCGGTTAATATTGTACATGGCTGCAGTAAACGAGAGATCCGTTAACTCTTGTCTCACAACAGCCCTGCTGCAGAGGTGTAACCTAAGTGAGCACGTTGGGTCGGTACAGCAGCCGCTCATCATTTCGCTTAATTGTATTTTTCCTAGTGTATCCTACATGTAAGATTTCCCCGAACTGTAACTCGCACGAAGAGTTTCAGAGCCGGCGCGGCGGTGCTGGGAGGTCCCTTAGGAGGAGGATGAGCTTGCTGCAGAAGCTCCTGTTGCAGCAGTTCGGACGTTGTCATCCAGCAGATGCGCATTTCTGCACGTGAAGAACAAACGCCGTAAATTTGGAGGAGCTGTGCTGTGTGCGTTTTCTTATACCTCAAAGAACTGAAATCCCTGCTTTACAAATGCCAAAAAGCTCAGCTGACTTTTAACTAGAAAGTTATGCTTGTTGCCCGAATGATGCTTTTTTTCCCTTTTTCGGTGGTGTTGGGCTGCTCCTGCTCTCCCTTGAGCTTCCATCAAAAGATGCTGCCTGGTAGTGGCCAAATGTTGCGTTTAGCCACAGATGCAAAACTTATGATGTTTTATTATTGAAGTTTGTTAAGAGGACACAGTACACTAGTAAAACTATTTTGGTTTTCTTTTGCTAATTCTGACTTGAAAGAGAGAATATGAGCTGACAAAATGTTGCGAGTTTCTTTAGCGAGAAGCAGAAATGAGGTAATGCAATTAATGCAAAGAGCAGCAGAAGCTTCTGGTAGAGCTCTCGTCATGGGAAATAATTCTTCCAAGAAAATTTACTGATGCGTGATTACCTGGCTTCACAGCATACGAATATTTGTGGAGTTTCACTCCAAAACACACACTGCTGATGTTAATGTCTTAAAAGTTTTATGAGTTTCTTATTGCTGCTCAATATACTGGATTTGGAAGGACGGTATTAAAAGTTGTTTGCTTACCCTTAGGTCCCAGCAGAGGCACTTTTAGAGAATGCATGAGCGTTTTGTCTCTGGAAGAAAATAAGAGCTGTCGTTGTCCATCCCCATTTAATGCTGCATTTCAGGGTTAGTCCAGTTTTTCTCTAATGGGGGTGTATTATTCAATGTTCCTTGTGTCGTTTGTTATTTTACCTCTTCCTGGGTGAGCCCATGGCCACGTGCAGCATGAACTGTCCTGGTTGAATGCCACCGAGAATCGGGGGCCAAATTCAGCCTCAGAATTACTCCATTGAACTGAATGGGCAAATCGTTCCAACCAAAATGATTCTATGATTCTAAACATGTTGGGATGGAGTGAAAAAGTTTTGGGTGTTAGTCAGTTCTCAGTTGTGCTGGGGTGAAGTGGGAGTGAAGGGCTCGGCGCTGGGAGGTCGAGCCCTGTGTTTCCTTTTACATGCAGTCTTTCTCTGGGGTGCGTGCTGTTTATTTTTCTCCATTACCTCTCCCACCCTTTGAGTATTTTATACATGCTTTTGTTAGTTATTCATTTCTTTTGCTTGGTTTCCTGTTTGGTGCTTGGAAGCCCCATCTCACTGTTGGTGTTTTGGCTTTGGAGCCCTCGGGGTTGCGGGCACAGGGTTCTCCCTGCTCAGGAATTCATGGGCAGGACATCCTTGGCCATTCTCTAAGGGAAAAGGAATATTTGGCATTTGATAATTTCACAGTCCAGAATGACTGTGATTACTTGAAAAGAGTTGTCAGGGTCAAAATGAAGGAGGAAGAGGTTTTAGGTAGCATGAGTGAATTTTGACGGCTATTTCTATGGCATCTTTTGTCTAATAGGCTGGCAAATACTCATGGGCTATATACATACGGTACTGCCGGAAAGGAGGTGGCCCGGGGCTCGATGGCTGGTTTTACAAACAGGCGTTTAGGGTTCTCAGATGAGCGAGTTGTAATGGGACTCGGGGGCTCTGCTGGGTGGAATTCAAGAGGCCTTTTCCAGTGGCCACGACAGTGGCAATTTGGGACCATTCAACTGCTCAAAAAGTGAAGTGGAACTTTGGTTTTTGCACTGTTTTAGAAGGGATGTGACACCTGCGTACACAGCGTAGTTCAAAATACACGGTAAAAATGCTTATTTAATTTTTGAATTAACGCTTGTTATGTATAGACACCCATTCTGCTCAGTGGGAACCGGCTCTGTAATTCCTTGTTTCACGTGCGTTGATGTGGTTATTGGGGTGTTTATCGTATATTGGTCTGTGTCAGTGGTTTCCAACCCTTTTTTTTAATTTGTAAATCTCACATTTTTCCAGCGGGGTGCAGTCATTTGCTTAGCAAATTTAAGCTTCCCGGCGCTGGGTTTGCTTTTCTTAGTTACAATTCACAAACCCCTCCGGATCCCCAGGGCTCCCCAGGCGCGCTGGAAACGACAGGCCGAACATTAACAGGGAGGTTGTACAGAAATCCAGAAGGGAAAGGGAAAAAAAGGCAGCTGTGTCCCTTCCCCCAGTGCAAACGGGGCTGGTGGCTCCGAAGACGCCACCTCCCATCCCCTGGCACTTTGCAAAACCGGGTTGAGTGGGAACCTGCTTAAGTGCTTGTGCAAAAAATATAAAAATACGTTAAGATATTGCTCAGAGACGTGTGTAGTTTATTCCAGCGGTGCAATAAGCATCGCTTAGGGCTGTGTGGTCCCTCTGGGTGCAGGATGGCAGCACTGGGGCCGCTGGGAGGCAGGACCGCGTCAGCCCGCCCGTTTTGCTCGGTAATTCCTGCCAAGCTGCAGCAGCCTCCCGCCCTCCCCGGGCGCTTTGCGGAATACGTGTGCTCGCTCGCATTACTCAGAGTTGGCTGCGATTTCTATTCGCAACATGTTGTTTGACAAATGTCAATTCTGAAGGAAAAAATAATTTAAATTATTTCTCCGAGACAAAGTTTCAGATTTAACGTTGAGCAGATGCTCCGTCTAAAATTAGCATAATGATTCCTCATGCCTGCTCCTTACCAGGACATGTGTCTTTAATGTAAGTGTTGGAATAACGAAACTTTGCAGCGATTTTTTGGATAATTGCAGATTCTCCTGCACGCTTTTGAAACGTTTAACGAGGACGGAGAACTTTTGCGTTAAGGAACGCTGCTGTTCCCATTTTGCAGATGTGGAAAGTGAGATGTAGAGCTTGTCGGTGGCGCTGACTGAGCCCCAAACTTCTCAAGATCTCGTTTCATTTGTAGGGGTTTACAGTTCGGGTTGTAAAAGGCTGTTAAATGTATCTGAAATACGTTTGGGTCACAGGTTTCTGCTGCTCCAGCTTTCCCAAGGGCAAGGGTGACACAAAAACCATGTTCCCTGTCCCCTCTTCAAGCAGGATCCCAATTGCTCATACTTGAGCTTAGGGCCTTAAAAATAATAATAATAAAAACACAACAGTGTTTTTAAGTCTCCAAAGAGTTTCCCCAGATGGAAGGCTGTGACACAGAAAGGTGAAGTGACTTGTTGATAGTTGCTCAGCAAATCCGTGGGAGAACTGATACGAAAATCCCCGATTCCCACGCTGCAGCACAGGGGTTTTTTAGGGGAAGCTCCTTTCCCCCGCGTTACTCAAACAGCAGCTTTAGCAGTCACGTATGTGCAAAAACTGAAAATCCCGACCCTGCTTTTGGCTTCTGTGAGTGCGTTTTAGCAGCAGGGACAAGAGGGATTAGTTGGGGAACGGCTGGAAGTGCAGAGCACTGGGGGTGCTGGGCTGGGAACTCCTGGAAAAACTAATAGAGCTCAAATTTTTTTAAAAAAATAATTAATTAAAAAAAAGGAAAAACCAGCCGAGGTGGGAATGGTTTCAAAGAGGTCTTTTCAGGCAGGGGGGAGTTTTTTGCACACCCTGGGCCGCGCTGAGGTGAACAGGGGTGGGTGAAGGATGGGGAGGAAGAGTCTGAGCTTTAAATGAGGGGTGAGATGTGGTTGGTTGAACCATCCTTGACCTGAGGACAGTCCCTTTCCTGACTAACTGCTGGTTTCTGACAAAGGGTTTCCACAGAACTGCCCGGCCTGGCCCAGGCTTAACCCCGTGTGCTCCTGACCCCTGTGGGAAGAGGAGTCTCAGGGGAACCTGGGCCTTGGTTTTCCCATTTAAGCAAAACCACACTTTTCCACCCAAGAAAAGCCATCGGGCAAACAGCTTTGTGCGGATTGCCTTGAATGGCCACGTTTGTACCGTGCAGGGGAAAAACACCTGGAGTTTTTTGGCTGTTGGAGCACAGAGATCAACCTCAGTAAGTGGGGAGAGGCCGTTTGGTGTGATGGGCAGAGTCGAGGAGGCTGGTTAAAAAATACATTTAAAAAGACGATAGCATTATTTTAAAATGAAAATTTTAAACACGCCCAAGTTTGGCACTGCGTGGTGCGCTTTAAAAGCAACATTAGCACCTTACGACTATTTTCATTAATTCCTGGGGCTGTGTCTTCTGCGGACAGAGGTTTTATCACAGCAGAGGTGCCGAAGCCTCTCAGGGTGCCCTGTCAGGCTGGAAGGTGATGTTTTAATGTGTGCTTCCCCCAGCCAGTTCTGGGTTCACCCCCATGTGCAAAAACAAAAAAAAAGGAAGGAAGAGGGTAGATGTGTCAGGAGGAGATGATCTGGATGATCTGTCTGTCCAGCCTGGTAAAACCAGAGCCATGGTGAGGCCGCTGGGGCGCTTACACCGTACCCAAACCAAACAACGAGACACAAAACCCCACAGAACACGGGGTGCGCTTTGGGGCAGAGTCGGGCGGTCTGAGGGGTGCAGAGCCCCGTGGCTGGGGCGGGGGGGCTGCACACGGGTCCCCGGACACCACCCCAAGCACCACGGGGTGGCTGAGGCCGCCGGCCCCCCCGCTCCCCAGGGCTCCCCAGGGCTCTGCTCTGCGGTCCGGCCGCTGCTGCCGGGGGGCCTGGATCAGCGAGGAGCGCGCACGGGACGGGAGGGGACGAGGAGGATGTGGGGAGGAAGGCGGGAGCGCTGGAGGCCCAGCCCCGCTCCGGCTCCTCCGGCCCGGGGGGCTCGTCCCGCCGCCCTTCGGCTCCTGCGGGCAAGAAGCCGCTTTTGTGCTGGGAAAACAGGCGCTGGCGGCCGTTGGGGGGGACACGGCATCTCCGAGCGCTGCCGTGCTGCAGCCCGCCCCGGTGGGGGAGCCAGCCGGGGGTGAAGGATTCCCTTGTCTGTGCCCAAAGCCACAGCAGCTGCTTGACAACAGGAAACAATGTGTAGTGAATGGAAAAAAAAAAAAAAAAAAAGGGGGTGGCGCTGCCTGGACAACTTCCCCTTACATCACTGCCCAAATAAGGAGCTTTAAACTAACCCTTTTCTGTTGCAGCCCCGGCAGAAGATCCCCCTGGAGTCCCAGGGTCCCCGGGCTGAGGGCGGATCATGGGACAGCGGCCGCAGCACGGGGGGCGAGTGCAGGTAACGAACCCATCGCTTCGCTCCGCCGGCCGGGGCGGCCGCTTCCACCCAGCAGATTTCTGTCTGTTTTTCTGGTATCAGCCGCGGTCAGCACTCAGGGAAGAGCAGCCGACGGGCGTAATTAGGAGCGCTCTAAGACACGGGCATGTCTCGCTGGTGAGGTCACGGCGATGAGTAACCGGGAGTTACTGGATGTCGGGCTCCCGGATCCTGTAAACACCGAGGGGTTGTTTCTCTTGATCCGCCGCCAGGCAGCCCGGGTGCCTTCCCTGGCACCGCGTGAGCTGCAGCTCCGCTCTTAATTGGCAGCCGCTTCTCATTAAGGTGCTGAGAGCTGGGGACTTTTCGCTGGCCGGACCATGTGGCAGGGGTGAGCTGTCTGTCTGTCTGTCTGGGACGGATTTCCTCCTTATCACTCGCACAGGAAAGCAAGCGGGGAGCAGAAGGGTTGTTCTCGGGCAACACGTGATGCGAGCGAGAAGCCGTGTGAGTGAAATCCCTGCGAGAGCTCCTCGCAAAGCGGCTTTCCCAGCCCAGGGGCCGAGATACCCGCCGGGCTCCCGCGGCAGGTGAGGAGGTGGGACCTGCTGGGTGCAGAGGAGGAGGGTCCGTGCCTGGGGCTGACCCCTGGGCTGCTCCGTCCTTTTGAGGTGTTTCTGAGGAGCACCTGCGCCTCAGCAGAAAATGAGGCAGCTTTAAAAATGCATTAAGTCTGAGTAAATGAGTGCTAATGATTTAAGCTTCTTAATCCTCCTTGATGGAAATTAATAATGCTTTTGATGCACCCAGAGGTGCGATCAGAAATGCAGACACGCGCTGAGCTGCTCTATGCAAATGTGTGGATTGTTATTCCGGAAAAAAAAAAAAGACACCGTGCATTATTTTAATGTTTTTCCTCCTCGTTCTTTAGCTGTTTGGCTGGGCATGGTGAAAGCGCCTGGTGCTCTTACCCCGTTGCACTCTGGCGAGTGGAAGTGGCTGGGGCAGCTGACGCGGTGATTTATGGTGTGAGCAATACAATCCAAACCCTGCTCTGCTGCTGGAGGATAACCTGTAGCTTACAGGCTTCTAGTCTCCCTGGTGTTGAAAGATTATTAGTGTCAGCGCACAGAGCCAGTTTTAACCTTCTGGATGTCCTGATAGCTCCTGCATCGTAACTCCCACCTCTCTTTATTTGGTGTGGCTTCAGAGGCCCCTTAGGAAGCTGTTTGTGCTTGTGGGGGACTGTCGCGTTTTTCTCACAGTCTCAGCGCTTCGGGAACTTTGCATTCTGATTCTTGTAGGAAAACGTTCGCGGTGTGTTTCCCCAATAAGAACAGATGGGATTCGCGTGGGGTGGGACGTTGTGATTCTCGCTTGGCTCGCAGGTGTGAAGATGCTCCAAAGCCCTTGAGGCTCCCTGTCCCCATCCCCTTCCTGCCATCCCCTTCTTAGCGGGCAGGTCTAACCTGGGATCCTGGAAATAGGATTTATTTCGTCTCTAGAGAAGTTTCCTTTGGTGGAGGGTGTGGAGATAGTGGAGCAGGCGATGGTGGGGTTGATATGTGCTGTCCTGACTTGCTCTGGAGAGGAGAAGCCTTCTGCCCCTAAGGCTTCTCGGGCTGGGGAAGCACTCGCCACAGCCCTTGCGAAGGAAACACAAAGTCTGTAGAGGACTTGTGTAAACTGTGCATAAACTTTCCGAAGTTACTAGTTGATTAATTAACGGACGTGTTCCCACCAAAGTACTTGCAGCAGGTCCGGGCTCTGTGTCCTCTGGGACGTGTTCAGCACACACAGAGGTGGGTGCAGCCCTAGAAATGCAAAGTTACTCCCCGTGACTGGCCATTTTCATCCTAATCCACAACGGGCACTTCTAATTTCTCTGTGCTGGACATCAGCCATTTCAGAAACATTTCAGCGTCCCGCTGCAGCTTCTCTACTGGGCTTTTAGCATCCTAACAAAGGGCTCCACAAAATCCCGTTCCCCTGCCCTGCTGAGCGGCTGCCCCCGGTGCACGAGCGGCAGAAAAGGGTGAGACGGGACCGCGGGCCCTGCTCGCTTGGTTCTCCTGGCTGAGCAAAAGCACATTCTCGCAATGGGGGCGGAGGAGAGAGCGGAGCGGGGAGCCAGCAAACGCTGAGATGTTTGGAGTTCGCTCTTGAAAAATAGACGGCAGCTGTCAATAGAATAGCTCAGTGTTCGGCTTGCGTAGTTTGCAGCGTGTGTGAGCGCGATCGGATGTGGGGAACTACAGAGGGGATCCGGTGGGGTGAGTCCCTGGAGAAACGGTTTCGAAAATAATATTTATTCTGAAGCGAACAACAAAAGCGCTGTTGAGAAGCCTTTGCTGAGCCGCGGGGCTACGGCTCCGCTGCCACGGGCGGTTTAGCAGCAGGAGAGAGCGGGGAAGTGTGTCCGGCCGGGAAATCACCGCGGCCGTCCCGTTGATTGGGTGGCGGGTCATTAACGAGGGGCTCCTGGGAACCCCTCCGCACGTCAGGGCAGAGTCCCGCGGGCACGGTGGCTCCCGCTCCTCCATCGCTGGGTTTCCCCGCTCCTCCATCGCTGGGTTTCCCCGCTCCTCCATCGCTGGGTTTCCCCGGCCCCGCCGGGCTCGGGCAGCGCTGCCCTCGCAGCTCCGGCCGCGTTGGGCTGCACGTGTTGGATGTGAAAAGGGTTGCAGCAGACTCGCCGTTTCTGGAGCGCTTTAAAGCGTTCGGTTTCTTAGCACAGGGGGTTCAGACTTGGGGAAAGACAAAAAGCACAAAACTAACTCTCTGGAAGGGAAAGCAATTTGTTTAAAATATACATTCAGCGCCCTTGTCTCCGACTTTAAAAAGGCTGCTTGTTAGTAGATCTTTACAGCTCAGCTGGGATCTGCAGTCAGTGGGGCCGGTTGCGATGCAGGGAAATATTTATTCTGTTTCCCGTTCTGCCCGTTACACTTGCTGAATTCATCCCAGCTTCCGCCTGTTAATCCAGGCCCGTTTCGCTGGTGCTCCCTCTCCTGGGCTCTGCCCAGCCCACCTTGCGAGAGGACACTTGTGATTAGCGCTCCCGCTGTGCCGGGACTCGAGCTCGAAAAATGGTCTTTCCCAGGCCGGCTTTACACGGCCAGCCGGGATCTCGGGCTCGATAATCGGCGCAGTAATCACAATGGAGATTTTTATCCTGCCTGGCTCTAATTACACGCCTGCATAAGGTGAACCTTTTAATGAGCGTGAAAAGACGCATTGTGTGTCAGGGAGGGCCTGTGTTAAAGGGACTAGGGGATTATTCAGTCATTCAAAAAACATTTGGTGAAAGTAAATGTGCAATAAATCTTCCTTATCCTCCACGTTGCCTCGTTTTCTTTGCACAGCCTGCACCAAGCCCAGCCCTCCTCCCTAGGACGCCCAGGCTGTGCCCAGCTCCTCTAGCACTGCTTTTTCACTTAGCACCCGCTTTTCGGAGCTTTCTGAGAAGGGGAAGGGGCTGCACGAGCAGCGGGGTGAGCTGGGGAGACCGGCCGAGCAGAGACATCCCGGGCTGCTTACCGCGTGGAAACCTTCCGAGAAGCCTCTTCCCGAAGGAGAACAGTAACCAACCCATTTAAACACACATAGATGGTATTTTTGTAACACTTTTTATTTTTTTTTCAGTCGCACGGAAATTTCGGTTTGGGGGCACTTTCCTTCTGGGAACCGCTCAGCCGCTTTTAAGCGGGATAACTGAGAGGAAAACATGGGTGAGATCACGTTTTCCTGCTTTCCCAAACCAGGCTGCTGTGAGCGGGGCGGCGCGGCGTTCGCTGCGGAACGCGGGTCCCTCTCGAGTGGGCACGAAGGGCTCGCGGGTGGTGGCCGCGGGGCGAGCAGCGGGTCAGGTGCTCAGCAAACCTGTGAGCGCGAAAGGCAAGGCCAGGGAGAAGGAAACTTTGACTTTGCAAGCGCGCAGCAGCTTGTGGCAAACGGTACAAACTCGGAGTCGAGCATCTTCAGCGTTGTGGGAAACCTTGTTATACACTGATGATATAATTTGTTTTTCTTTTAGTGCAAATGAGGCTTTCAGTTTCAGCAGCTTCTCAGTTTCCTGATCCTATGTCGTCTTTTCGGTGCTGTTTATCCAGCCCTTCCCTTGTTCCTTCCTCCGACTTTGGAGTCACCTGCTCATTAAACTGAGCTGTTACTCAGGCTTTGCAGCCCTGGGAGGCTTTGGGGTTTCGGTTCTTTTGCTCTGCTTCTCCATTAGACCTACAGATTTTAGGCAGGAAAGCAAAGTGTGTCAAAAATTGGCTGGATCCAGCTGAGTTCAGACATGGGATTTGGGTTTCTCCGCTCAGGTTGCTCTCAGATGCTGCAGGACCTGGCGGGGTTTGCTGAGCCCTCGTTTGGTGGAGCAGTTTAGAGGGGAAACCTCAGGAGAAGCCAAGAAAATTGAGCCTGGCCTGTTGCCCAGCAAACCTGGTTTAAAGCGTAGTAGTTCCCTGAAGTCTGTATTACCACGCTCCCGTGTCCAGACTGAAATCCAAGCTCTGCTTTGCTTTGATGGTCCCTTCTGAAGAGAAGTTCACTCTTTGCAGACCTCAAAAGGCACAAATTGGACATGACCATTAACTTTATATCCACCTACAGTCACTTTTCACAAGGATTACTTGTGGATTTAAGTCTCGGGTATACGTGGGCTGGCTTTCTTCATCTTCAGGTGTATGATTATTATTCTCTTTGATAGCCACATCTATATAATCTATATCATCGTGAACCATGAGCCAGCGGTGATGCAGGAGCCCAAGGGGCATTGCGTTGTGAGCTGGTTGTGTTCCCAGCTCAGGGTGGGTTATAATCGTGGAATAAAAGGCCAACTAGACAAGCGCTTCACTGGGCACGTGCTCCCCAAAAGTAACGTGGTGAGATAAGCCGTGTGTTGGATGGTTAGAGATCCGTGTCACTGCTGGAAGCGGTGGCAGAGCCACCTCCAGCCCTTTGATCTGGTGAAGGTCAATGGGTGGTTGTTATTCAGGTAGCGCGGTACAGAGCTTGCAAAAAACGGTTTTGAAACCCCAAGAGCTCCTAGAAGCTTTCAGGAGATTTCGGAGGAACCCCCTGACTTCTCCTTGGTTCCTGCTGCCCCGAGATGCCCAAGAAGTGTTGGATACAGCAGCTCTGCCCATCCGTTGCCGTTCAGGGGGTCACTGGGGACCCCAGGGGATGCGGCGAGTGACCCGAGGCCAGAGCTGCGGGTTTGTCACTAACGGGAATGTGTTTCAGAGTTTTCCATGAGGCAGCGCTGACTCTTTAAATAGCTGCCCACGGGTTTCCTGTGTTCCCTCCTGCCCTCTTCTTCAGTTTTTTTGGTTTGTTCCCTTCTGGGGAGGTTTACTAGCATGAATGAGAGCTAGAGAAAAATGGGAGGTGGGGCTAAAATGAGCTGAATAGACAGTAAAAAGTTTCATAAAGTTCATGTTTTGGGAAGCACTGGGATGGCACCTGCCACCTGTAAAGCAAGAGAGGCTGCTGGGCTGGGTCAGCTGTGACTGGGTAAATAGCTGCTAATTAGCGGTTGCCACCTAATTGCCACAGGGATGTAAATGTGATAAACTCCCTTGGAGGCTCCACAGCCACGTATCAGCTGCAGAGGAGCAAGTTACGGGTGCTGGGCTGGCTGGGGGATGGATGGATGGATGGATGGATGGATGGATGGATGGATGGGGACAGATGTGATGCCCGTTCCGTATGGGATGCAGCTTTCAGGAGGGCTGAGCGTTGCGTGGTGTTTCTGGAGCAGCTCTCCTTAGAGGGGCTGTTCGCAGAAATTATTCTTTGTGCACAGGAAAACAGCCGCGGGGTTTCTTTACACAAATTCGAGGTCTCTTGTGGGGGATGCCAGGGCTGGCAGGGGCAGGACGAAGTGTTCCTGTGTGTATTTGAACATGCTAATAATGCGTTGGGTCTTTGCACGTTTTGAAGAGGAGAATAAAGTTTTGGTCATATTTAAAAGAAAAATGCCTTAATTTTGAAGATGCGGAGTGTTTGGCTTTGGGACAAAACAGTGCAACGAAAGGCCAGGCCAGAACCAAGTGCAAAACTAGAGCTGTAGATATCTACAGAAGAACGTGAAGCTTTTCTGAGTTGGAAAGGAAAGTAAAGCTGGGTTTTTAATTACCTCCCACGAACTTGCTCGTAGTGCTCAGGTGTTTCCTTCATGACTTTTCTCAGGTTAAAATGAACAAAACCTGAAGAGAACCGGCTCTTCCCCACCGCTTCACCGCTCTGGTTACATGTCAAAGTTGGCCGGGACGCTCCGGTGCGGTTGGGAATAACGCGCGCGTTTCTGCTGGAGGCGGGGATCTCTGCCCAAGTTATCCTGCAGGAATTCAGACGTGTTTCTGGCCGATGTCCTGTGCAAAAGGTCCTTCTGTGCCTTGGTCCCCCCTTCTGTCAAACGGGGTTAAAAACGTTCTCCTCCGTCCCGGGGGCATTGCCGCACTCCCTCCTCAGCGCTTGGTAAAACACTGCAGAGTTTTTCCACCAGTGTGAAAAATGCTAAATAAAAATAAATTGATGCTATTTTAAATAGTATTCTAAGTACTTCATGCTACAATGAGTGACTACAAATAACTACGAAAATGTGTTATGGTAAAGATTCACGGTTATGGTTCATGAGCACTCTGGGCTGGGAAGGTGTTGCTTTTCAGCACTGTTGGCCCGGCAGCCGCTCAAAAAACTGCCAAAATGGGTAAAAAAGACCAAAGGCTCGCCGGAGATCTCCTTGGCCCGGGTTGTGGCAGCAGCACGGGCTGGGTCTTCACATCTGCGAGCACCCTACCGTAATGACTCACGTCTGATGACTTTACTGCCGTGGTTTGTAGCATTACCAAGGTGATCCGCGTTAATTCGAGGAGCGTTTATTAAAACCGAGCCCTTGCTGCTTGTGCAGAGCTGCTTTGAACAGCACTTTTTGCAGTCAAAGCGAGGAAGGCCGAAACCGTTACTGCCAAAACTGGAGGATTTTTGCACAAGCCCGAGGCAGCGCTGTGCTGTTTTCTGCTGAAGAAAAAGCCGGCGGTGTTGGGTTTATGGTGCGTTATGCAGGGTTTAAGTCTTTAGAGAAGTTAAGGGAAAGTCCCCGATGAGGTGCTGGTTGCCTTTCGCTCTCCATGGAATGCGGTTGCGTTTTGGCCCTGCCCGCAGTCGCTTGCTGTGGACGTGGTCGGCTGCCTGGGGTGCGATCTGCCGTCCGCCTGCGGGGGCTCGCTGCGGAGCTAGGGAATACTTCACAGCCGTGTTTGCGTTAATCAGAATCTGGAATTATGCAGAAGATGGGGTGTGCCAGCATGGTAAACCAGCAGTTAGTATTTTTTCTTTTTAAGTACACGGGTGTGAAGGATGTTGTTGTCATGCCTTTGCACCGTGTCCGTGTCAGAATTAAAAACTGCCTTTCCCAAGGGGACACCCCCTCTGGACCAGTCGTTTTGTCCCACTTTGCGAGGGAAAATATTTTAAATTTTGTACTTGGGAAGCAGCTTTTGGAATACAGTCACAGCTTCTGTCTCTCTCTATTGCCTGCCTGTGTGTAGAGGGGACCTGACCGTGTTCCAGCACCAGGACATCACCTTAAAAAGCGATATTTTCACCCCATGTCCATCTCCGTTTGCAGGAATGGCTGCAGGAACCGTCCCCGCTGCCCCGTTTGCACGGGTGGGTGTGTGAGAGCAAGAGCAGGGGATGTTTTCCATCTAACAGTGTTATTTCTGGCACTGCTGCTTTTTCTGTAATCGCTGTGGAAACTGTTTTGCTTGGGGGTTCATCAAGGAAATGCTGTAAGTTCTTCTAGGGAGAAATATATTAAGCAAGTGGCTGCGATGCTGGTTTCATAAGGGCTCGTTTTAATTGGGAAGAGTGTTTTTAGGAGATTTTTACTGGCTGTGTTTCTAATGGAGTCGAGGAACATCTGAAGTGCGATGGCGAAGGGCAGCGGGAAGGCTGGAGAAGGGGCGGGTTGGTGTTTGGCCTCCGGTGCCCATCTGTGTGATGGTGCTGAACCCAGTACCGTGGTGTTGCTCACAGGTGACGCGACGTCTCTGGTAACAACACTGTTCACAGATCGGGGAGAGACTTCCAGAGAACTTTTAAAACTCGTTTTGTAGGTGCAGCACGAAGCAGAGCGGTGCCGAGCGCCTGTGTGAAGCACCAACGTTTTGTGCAAATGTTTGATATTAACCCTCACTAAACTACACTTTGAGCTGTTAAATTTCCCCAGTTCCTTCTTAGATGTAGAAATAATCCTAATATCCTCTCCTATGAGGACAGGCCAAGAGAGTTGGGGTGTTCAGCTGCAGAAGAGAAGCTCCAGGAGACCTTAGTGCGGGCTTTCTGGACTTAAAAGGGGTCGATAAGAAAGATGGGGACAGACTTGTGAGCAGGGCCTGTTGCGATAGGACAAGGGGTGATGATCCCAGGCCAGGCTGGACGGGGCTCTGAGAACCTGAGCTGGTGGAGATGTCCCTGTCATGGCAGGGGGGCACTGGGGGAGCTGGGAAGGTCCTTCAACCCAAACCATCTGTGATTCTCTCATTTCTCACCATCGCGTACTAGAAATTGCGTGCATTGGAAAAACGGGCTGTGTGGTCCCAGCTTGAGGGAACTTAGCATTGAAGGCAAAACTCAGTGAGATAATCCATAGATGGGGAAGAGAAAGGGTTAGGAAGGGCAGACGGTGAGGTGGGTCCTGCAGCTTTCACGTGTGCTCTGTGTTTTATTTGTGGTCCTTAGGAGTGCTCTTTTTCATTGACATTTGCGGAGAGGCTGATACCGGAAAGAGGAAAGGAGGTTTTGTCTGGGATATACATATTTGATGTTGTGCGATTATGCATTTTAATGATTACCTTAATAAGTTACTCAAACTCACCTCTCGCTTTGTTTTGGGGTCTCTGGAGACTTTCTGTTTGCTTAACACTCTTAAAATCCTTACAGTGTTCAGCAAATGATTTATTGCTATTGATTTATATGGCACCCAGTACAAGCTCCATGGCAGCAGCCTGCAGAAATTATGGTTCTTCCAGGACCACTTCAGCCGCCCTCGAAACAGAGGCTCCTCTGATTAACAGGAGAGCGAGATGGACAGATTGGTACAATCTGATGACCTCAGCAATTAATTATTTATTGAGCTTTTAATTTTGCATCCATCATTCTAGCTCTGTCTCCCCTGCCTTCCCAGGGCGGTTGCACAGGGAGGTAAAGCATCAGCAGATACCTTTAGAGGGGGAGGTTTGCAGCTTCGTGCAGAGCAGCTCAGCTGAGCCTGTGTTAACCCCTGAGCCTCTGGACAGGTGCTATTATAATCTGCCTTGTCCTGGGTAGTTCAAGTCTTCAGAGCCCCTTAGGTTTAAGCCCGAAGAGCCGTGTTGTCCCCAGTACCGCGAGCTGTAGGGCAGGTGGTGGTGTGAATCCATCCTGGCCCTGGAACTGGTGCGTGCATGAGCCTCTTCTTCCCCCAGCATTAGACAGAGAGGGCTTGCCATTGTTCTTCTTAGCATCCTTTGTCACTCATGCCTCGGCATGAAAAATCTGCTTTCCTTGGTTCTTGTGCTTCAAGGCTTCCAGCAGATGTCTGCAGGTATGGGGATGTCTGCAGGTATGGGGACGTCTGCAGGTATGGGGAGGGCAGTTTTTCTAAATGCACAAGGAGCTGGGGATGTTTTGTTTGTTTTTTGGCTTTTTCCCCACCTTTTTTGAAGGATCTAGAGTGGCCTCAGCTGTTAGGACACTGCGGTTTAGGGCAATCTGGTGCACCAGCCTTCATGGACGTAGCCGTTTCCTTCCTTGGCTGTGGCGTTTTGCTCACGGATTTGGGATCACTGTATCTATGACCCACAAGGAGATACCTCATGAGATACTGATGGGATTTTCTTCTTTGATACCAATGGTGTTTATGGGACCTCCACACACCTGATCATTTCCAGAACCTCTGGGATAGATGGCAGCTGCTGCGTCTCCTACACTTGTGCTTGGAGCTATTGGCTTTTATAGAAGCCACCAGAAAAATGCGCAGGGCAGTAGAAAAGGTGATATTGTGTTCCCATCCAGCCCCCAGCTGAAACTGAGCAAGATCTGGGCATGGTGGAACACGGAGCAGCAGATCCGGTCCCTCTGCTGCATCCACCGAAAGCACCAGCTACGTCTGTCCGTCCCGCTGCTGTAACAGGAGCAAGGATGGTCGGTCATCGTTTTAGGGCCAAAAAAAGGCACAAATCATTGAGGAATCTCCCTTAGGTGGGCAGATCCTCCCACCAGGTTGGGCTTGTTGCTAAAAGGACATGGGAAATGAAATGGCGAGTAAGGAGCTTTTTGTAGGAAAAGTTCTTTCCTCCCAAGCTGGACGAGTGAGCTGTGGAGTCCGGTTCTTCGATCTGTGCTCCTAAAGGGGCGCTGCGTGATTCCCGATGAGTCCAAGCAGAACGACGTGGTCCGTGCGCTGGTCCTGTCCCACAGCCGACGTTGGGCTGGTTCGGATCAGCATCAGTGCTGGGAATGGGGGAAAAACGTCACATAACCAAACTTCTTACCACACACTTTCTTTCCCCCTCTCAGAGCTGCAGTATTTTATTGATGAACTGGGCTCATTTGCTCCGAAAGATCCACTTTTCTCTTCAGTCTGTTCCGTTTGGTGCTGCGGAGGGGAGCTGATGGGAATCGCCACAATAAAATTTTAATTAAATGCCAGGCAATAATTTGCAGCGAGTAAATTGCGGTACCTGCAGTATGCTGTTGACATCTGTTCGCAGACCCAGAGGGCCATTAGTGACTTGGAGAACCAGCAGAAAAACACAGGTCCACTTACCTTGTTTTTTATTCTTTCAGTCCAGGGCAGAGAGACCTATTATGTTTAATATTTTATAGCGGCGCGTTGTTGCCATCCTTCCTGTGAGTCATTTTTCCACAAGAAACCCGTGCTCGCCGCGTTATTTAACCCCTTTAGAGGGTTTAAGGGTGGATTGTAAATCTTCTGCAGAAAATGGTCTTTTATGTGCCGTTTTGTGCCGCTGCACAGGGCCGGGGAGCAGAAGCTGCCTGGTGTTTTCCCCCATGGCTGAGTCCGACAGAGCCCAAAACGGAGATGGTGAGGTGGAATGATATTGGAAATCCATATCCCACTGTGCAACCGACAGTGGGAGGACCTTGGTCCAGCCTTGTTTCAAGTGATGGGATGGCTCTTGGTGGACGGATTTATTAATGCTCATTCAACTCTTCCCTTTCCCTGTTTGCCCCATCCCATGAAGATGGATGTGCCCATGACTGCAGCTTTTCATGTGCTTGCAGATGGTTTTGTCCCCTCTAAAACACCTCGGTGGCTTTCCCGAATGATATCTTGAGGTCTTCCCAGGTTTTAGTTTAAGAAAATGAGTCGCTAATTGTTCCGGGGCCTTCCTTGTGCTTTCGCGATGTTTCTGACCGAGGAACCAGGACCTGTGTACAATTCTGTGTTGTTTTACTGATTTGCAGCAGAGCTCCTGCTGTGCAGCAGGTTTGGGGACAAAAATACACACGAGTTTCATTTAAATAACTGTAGTGGAAACTTTCTATGGAAAGAAGATACCCCGAAAAGCCCCTGAAAGAACAAAGTCATTGCCTTACACAGTGACTTCCTTTTGCCGCATTGTTTTCCGTTTGCATCAGCCGTTTGCCTCCTTTGGGCCGTGCGTTGTGGTTCTTCGGTGTGTCATCCAGCACAAGTACAGCAGAACTTCTGTGCACACAAGAAAATTGCTATTATTTTTTTCCTCTCATAAGGCAAAAAACCCCCCCAGCTGCACTTTGTACAGACGGGGTCTGTGACACGAGTGGAATTTAAAAATTGCGATTAGCGTTGGGTGCCGTGCTCGAGGTTACGCTTTTGTGCCATCCTTCGGAGGAGAAGGTTGAAGAAAGTGAGCGGTAGCATGGCAATTGCTGAGATGTGGGAGCTTCTTGCTCGGTGGGATGAGAACACTGTGACATTTCAGCGTGTGCAGCGCGGGGATGGTGGAGCAGGCGGGGATGGTGGAGCAGGCGGGGATGGTGGAGCAGGCGGGGATGGTGGAGCAGGCGGGGAGGGGGGGGCAGGCGGGGATGGTGGAGCAGGCGGGGATGGTGG